>JACAFY010006168.1:9200-28270 GCA_015252635.1 Dictyostelium capitatum
TTTTTTTTTTTAATTTAATTTTTTTTTTTTTTTTTTTATTTTTTTTTTTTTTTTTTTTTTTTTTTTTTTTTTAAAAAAATTTTTTTTTTTTTTTTTTTTTTTTTTCATTTCATTATTTATAAAATCACGACAATAGGTAACATCATATAAATTAAAAAGTTTTAGTTTTAGCAGATACTAGATAAAAATAAAAAAGTATGTTAAAAATTAAAAATTATTTTAATTTTTTACTAATTCTTTTTTTTTTTTTTTTGTTCAAAATATACAGATGTCAATTATTACAACAACATCAACAACAAAGAATTCAATACCAACAAATAATAATAATAAATTAGTTATAACACTTCAACATAATCCAATTGATTTAATTCAACAAACAACATCATCAAAAATCAATGAAGAATCAATAAATGATGTATCTCAATTAATAGTACCAACAATAGCATCACCAATTCCTACAATACCAAAAGAAACATCACCAACTATTGTTACACAACAACAATTACAACAAACAACACAAACAAATATTATAGATATTAAAAAGAAAACAAGAGAAGATGATGAAAATAGATTATTAGCAAGACAAAAACAAATTGATATTGGAAAAAATACAATTGGCTATCAAAATTTTATTATTCAATTAAAATATTTAAATCCAAAACATATCGTTAGACAACCAAATATATTTCAAATTTGCAGGTAGGTCATAAAATTGGTTATGTTAATTATATTATTAAAATAATATATACTAACATCCAGATTTTATACGCTTACAGTAAAAGAAGTTTTGATGGTCAATGTAAAATATGGAGAAGATATTTACACCAATTTGATCCACAACATCAATCAACAACAGAAATCAATAATGAAATACAACAATGATAATACAATAATTTAATATTAAATCATTCATGTATTTTAAATAATGTATATAGAAACAAAACAAAACCAATCAAAACTACAAATTATTTATAAAAGTATTGCTTTATTTTTTAAGAAGTCCATATCTCAATAATTATAAATAATTAAATAAATACATAAAAAAAAAAAATATATATAAAAAATTCTAAAAAATGAACAACACAAGCTTCAGTTTTTTTTTTTTATTTTGTGCAAAATTCATTTTTTTAAAAAATTTATTTTTCTTTAAAAAATCCATTTTAACAAAAGGCTAACAATGGATAATACAAATAAAAGAGAATATGATAAAAATGATAAAGACAACAATGGAGATATAAAAAAACAAAAAATAGATGAAACAATCTCATCTTTAACTCTGGATATAGAATGGGATATGATTGATATTAGTTTATTGGATGATAGAAAATTGGATGATATTATAATAATTTCCAATTCAATTGGTATATCAACAAGTGAATATAGAAAAGGTCGTGGTGCCAAGAATTCAAACATTATAAAGCAACATTTGATTAATAGAATTAAATTTTTAGTAGAAACAAATAATCAAACTATAAACAACCAAATTGTAAGAAACGATAATAATCCATTTGATAAAACATCATTCAGTAAATTGGTAATAGACTCTGAAACAACACAAGGCAAAAATGAATTATTATTTTGGAAAGTATTTAAAAACAAACCAATTTACAAGCATATAATGTCATACATGAATATACTACCAAATTCAATACCATACGAATATATCATACATGTTGAAGAAATGATAAATGGTAATCAAATTTCACTATTGAAATATAAAGTAAAAAGAAATGAATATTTGGAATTCAATTTAAATGAATTTAATTGGAATAAACTATTTAGTAATGTTAAACAAGATAATGATGATTGTTACAAATTTTATAATTGTTTATTTGGTAATTATAAATTACAAATTTTGCAAACATTTAAAGACAGAAATTATTCAAATTTTCAACCAATTTCAAAATTATTATTAACTTCGAATTGTTCAATTGGTTTAAAGGTTTTAATTGATGGTTTTAATTTCATTCCAACAGTTCAAGATTTAAAAATTTCTAATATACAATGTTTTAAAGTTTTGGTAAATACATTCACTTGTAAAACAATTATTCAAGATCATACAATTGCTTTATTTAAATTTAATCCATTACAATTAACTTTAAATGATTTAATTGAAACTATTGGTTTATTAGATCAAATTAATGGATGGGAATTATATGAAAATTCAAAATTTAAATATCAAACTGATAAAACCAATCAACCAATTATAGTACCACCAATTGATATTATTAAAAATGAAATTAAACAATTTAAATTTTCATCTCAACAATTATCATCAAAATTAGTATTTCCAATTAATTATATTAGTAATGAAAGAAATGATATTAAAAAATTATTAGATATTTATTATAGAGTTGGTAATGGTTTAAAAGATGTATTTTTCATTGAATATAATATCTGCTATGGTGAAGGTATTGGTGATTATAGTTTTGTAAATTTAGTTGATAATAATGGTATAGATTTATCTAATCAATTTAATGGTTTATTATTAAAACTTGGTTTTATATATTCACATTTTCCAACATTTAAATATGCATGTTCAAAAATTGTTCCATCAATTTCATTAAATCATGATAATATATCAATAGAAAAATATTCAACTAAAGAATTAAAACACCAATTTTTAAAAACTATTATTCAAGATAAACAATTATCATTATCAATACCGTACTTTTTATTCTATGCGTTAATTTATCAAGATGATTTAGAATTATTAGAATCATATCTATCAAATATTGATACTAGTATTATTAAACCTCATCCATTTCTTTCAAAATATTTGAAATCAATGGAAATGATAAATTATTTATTTAATGAACATTTTAATTTGGTTGGTGGTCATTATTTTCATAGCCAAATTAGAGATATCAATTTAATAAGATATTATGAAACAAAATTAAATGAACATCAAATAGATTTAACAATTGATTTTAATAATGGAATTACAGTTGAACAATTTCAATTCATTATAAATAATCCAATTAAATATCAAATATATAAAAAATCATTATTTTCAATTAAACCAATTGATTTTAAAGATAATATACAATTATATTATAAAAGTTTAAAAGATGCAATAATTTCAAATCCAAATATAACATTTAAAATTACATTATTCTTTGACACTTTAAAATATCCACCAAATCATTTAATAGAATTTTTAATATGGTTGGATAATTATAAATTTGAAGGAATTTCATTTTTAACAAGATTATTAAGAACAATTGAAAATTCAACTATAAAATCAAAAACAATTCAATATTATCTATATGGTGGTGATATAAGATTATTTAAAAATTGTGATTTAATTGGGTTCATTGATATTGTTAAAATTGCAATTTCAAGAGGTGATACTAAGACATTGGATAAACTATTAAACATTTTAATCAAACAATTAAAATCATTAAAAAATTCATCATTTGAATCAAATACAATTAAAACGTTCATTTTCAATATTATAAAAGCATCTGTTGAAAATAGTCAACTATTAATATTACGTCATTTATATTGCAACCATAATCAAATATTTAAAATTGAAAATGATGTAAATGGTACAGTTTCAATATCAAACATTGAAAAATTAATATCAATTGCATTTGAAAAGGATAATATTAGGATGAATGAATTACTATTTAATATTTATATAATTTCAAAATCAAAATTAGAAAAAAAATACCTAGATTCAAATTCATTTATAATATTAGAAAAATATTTTATTGATTAAATAAACAAACATTATGTAAATCTCTCTATTAATTAGCTTTATTTATTGCTTTTAAAATTGGATTAATATCATTAAATATATATGATTTTTTAATAATATCCTCTGGTTCAGGTTGAGACTTTTCATTTTCTTCTTCTTTTTCTTGTTGATTATTTGTTTGTTGTTGTTGTTGTGAAAAACTAAAACTAAAACCTAATAGATTTGGGTTATTCTTTTTATATGATATACGATGAATTGAATTTAAACTATATTGATAATCTATTTTAACATAACCACTATGTATTGGATGTTCTTTTAATGTTATAATATCTTTATCTGTAATTATTATAAATCTATTTTGATTTTTGTTGGTTATTGTTGTAGTTGTAGTTGTTGACAATGCTGATGATATTGTTGATGCTGTTGATGCTGTATCACTTGAAGTTGCATCATTATTAACTGTATCTACTTTTGATGATTTATTTTCTTGTTCTGTACATTCGAATAAAAGGTCACGGTCTAACCAAGACTCAATACCTTTATATTCTCTATTCAATTCTTTTTCTGCTTCTGCTTCTTCTTTTTGAATCTTTTCACGGTCATAGAAATATTCATCTGCACCATCTGTTTGATAATCTTTTTCATTAATGTAATAGTAATATTTCTTTCCAACTTCAAATGCTTCATCTTCATCTTCTTCAAAATCTTTTATAAATGGTGATAAATTTGGTAAATAAAATGCTGAACTTTTACCTTGGTTCCAAATTGTTGATAATAAATTTGTTTGGCTAGTTGTTAATGAGTTATTATTGTTGTTGTTATTATTGCTGCTATTTAAATTATTATTACCATTATTTAAATAATTACTTTGACTGAGTGCTGGTTTTTGAATATTATTTGTATTGATTTTATTATTACTAGATGCTAATAAACCATTATTGCTATTTAAATTATTGTTACTGTGGTTTAATGTTGGACTTTGAATATTATTTTCATTATAACTACTGCTACCAATATTACTGCTAATTACAACTTCATCAACATCTAACAAACTTTGCTTTGTAATATTTTGAGTGCCGCTGCTGTTGATACTTTTATTGTCGTTATTCATATTGGTACCACTACTACTATCACCATTTAAATTTATACTATCTAAATCAATTAAAGATTGTAATTGTGGTTGTTGTTTTACAGGAGTTCTATTTGATCCAATTTTTAATGATGATGGCGTACCAAGTATATTACCGCTACCCAATGCTTTTGTTGGTGTTGATGAGCCATTGCTATTATTTGTATTAGTTATTGATTGATCTGTATTATCATATATTGATGCTCTATCTCTAATTTTTAACTTTTCTCTGAAAAATCCCAAAGCAGTTTTACGCAATGAATCATTATTTTCCACTGCTACACCATCATTTGGTAATGTTGAGATTGATTGAGTTGATGATGAGTTTGTTGTATTTGTATTATTATTAGTTGTGGTGGTAGTTGATGCTGTATTCGTTGCTATATCATTCTTTCTTGTAGTTAAACTTTTTAATTTTGAAATCCATTTTTCTCTTGGTGTTTGATCAGCCAATACAGGTGTTGAAGGAGCGGGTGAAGATGCTGGTAATGTATTATTGAAAGCACCAGGACTGCAAACAGGACAACTTTCAACGAAATGAACTGCTAATTCCAAACCTTTTGAAAGGAATATATCATGTATTTTCTTGTAGCCAGATGATACTTTACTAACGTATGGAAAACCTTCTTTTAAAAATTTCAATATATTCATATTCATATCACCATTATCATTTGTATCAGCATCACCAATATCTGTTGCAGTTGAATTAAATTGTTGCCAATTATCATAAAATGTGAAATGAGTAACTCCTTTCATATCTAAAAATGATTGAGTAACACGTTGGAATTCATCTGGTTGAGTTACCAATAAACCAGGTGGAAGATGAAAAGCACCTGGATGTTTACCACTTTTATAATGTTTATAAGGTCTACAATCAAACACAAACAATGGAAATTCTTGCATTTGATCATCTTGGCAATAATAATTAAATTTATCACGTATATTACCATTACCATTGCTTTGTTCAATTTTTGAATTTAATATTAATTCCTCAACATCAATACCCATACAAGCAGCATACTTGTACTCTAGATAAATTAATTTTATACTATCTAATTTTGGTGCAACTGGATGTTTAACATATGTATAAAATTTATTCCAACTTCTAATGAATGTTAATGGTGTACATGCTCTTAATGCTTCTGCTTTCTTTATTAATCCAGGTAATTTAATTTGATTTGATAAACTATTTACAATGTTTTTTTCCTCTAATATTTGTAATATATCTTTTGCATTTCCTTTTACAATTGCCAATGTTGCTTCTCTCTTTGATATAATTAATGCCAATGCAAAATAAATATAAAAATCTTGATTATTATGAAATAGAAACAAATCCCAAATTGAAATTAAAAATTTAATATCTATACAACCACAAAACATATGATTAATCTGTAAGGTTCATTTTGATATTAATATTTTATAATAATAAATATTATTATATCAAACCACAAACTTACCCATTCATAAAAATAATGCATTGAATTTACAGTTCTTTGATTTAAAAAATGTGATAAAATTGGATCATGATATAATAATAAAATTCTAAACATTTCACTTTCACATCTGTTCATAATAAACGATTATTATTAGTATATATTTATATCTAAATATATTTTAATGATTTACGTACAATAAAATTGGATTTGCAATTTGATATGGATAGATGCCACTACTACTAATAGATTCAATTAATTTAAATGATAATGCCATCCAATCTTGTTCAGATGGATTTTGGTGTAAAATTGAAGGTGGTGATGATATTATTGGTGTTGATGTTGAAGATGATGATGATGATGTTGATTTTGAATTATTAATTTCCTCAACAATTGATAAAACTACAAATGGTATCATTAATTTTGTTACATCTATACTATATTCTCTTTTTGTTTTTGTACAAAAATATCTAACAAATCTAACCAATCTTTCAGATATTGATTCTGTTGTTAATATATTTGATGGTTGTGATTGTATTGAAGTTGTTGAAGATGTTGATGATGATAAATTATTATTGTTATTGTCACTATTAATTATTGGTGATAAATTATTATTATTGTTGCTGCTATTTAGTGGTTGTAAAACTGGTGTATTATCAAATACATTTAATTTATCTAAACTTGAATCCAATAAACTATTATTTTTGTTTATTGTTGTAAAACTATCATAAGAATATGAAGGTGATGAATTATTAAAAGATTTTATTTGACTTAGTAGATTGTAATCTTGTGATAATTGAAAACAATCTCTTATTAATGTTTCATTGTGAAATATTGGTGTTGGATTAAAGTTGTTTGGTGATGTTGTATTTGTACTTGTGGTACTTGTATTACTGCTATTACTATCAGTTGATGAGTTTAATTTGTTATTATTATTACTATTATTATTATCTACAACGAAACCTTGATCTCCTTGTTGAACTATATGTTTCCAAATTACATATCTTAGATTAATTGGTGTTGAAAGTTCACATAATTCTTTAATTTGTTTTTTAGATGATGACCAATCATCATAACTATAATCATCTTTGCTTGCTTGTTCTAATATAGTTTTTACAATAGATTCTATAACTTGATCTCTACTTTCATTCATTATTATTATTATTTATTATTACTATTACAACTTTTAATTTATATTATATATATTTATACACATATCAAAATAATAATAAAAACAAAGAATATAAACAAATAATTAATTATTATTTAATAATAGTAAAAAAAAAAAAGAAAAGTTATAGAAAATATAGATAAATGTGGTGTGTAGAAAGAGGTGTGATATTTTTAAATGAAAAAAAAAAAATATAAAAAAAATTAAAAAATTAAAAATAAATTTACTATGTAAAAATTAAAACCCAATGAAGATAATGTGTGTGTCGCTTTTGCGATATTTTATTTATAATAATTTTTTTATTTATTGAATTGTTTTAAATCTATTAATTGAATTAACAAAATGATTTAATTTACCTTCATATTCAATTGGATGATTTCTTAAATGTAATACATGTGGTGAATTTTCAAAACATATAACATCTAAATGTTCTTTGTTTTCTAAATTATTTTTTAGGTCATAAGTAAGTTCATCGATATCTTGGTAATGAACAATTATATCAGTTTTTGAATAAATGATTAAATGTTGCCATTGATTTTGTTTTTGAACTAATAAATTTCTATAACGTTTCATCATTGGTGCAAATGCTAAAACAAGTAATGGTACGAAAAGTGCAAGGAAAAAAGTAGCAATAATATTTGGTGATGTCATTTTAAATGCAGTAAATATTGAAAGTGGTCTAATTGCTGGTAATGAATCCAATACACTACCTCTAATATACTTTTTTAACCATTTAAATTCATCATTTGTATCAATACTTGATACAATATGAGCATAATAAAAACCACCACCATTTGACATTGCTGATAATACAATTGATTCACAATCTGGATTTGATTTCATATATTTTGATATTTCACGTAACATTTGATCACCTTTAACTCTAATTTGATAAATGAATAAAATTTCCGATGGTTTTGAACAAAATTGCAATGTATTAAATCCACGTTTTCTCCATTGGTTTCCATATTTTTCAAGTTGATTCATTTTACTTCCCATCCAACCTAATAGTACTACAACAGCTCTACCTTTATCACCTTTAATTGGTATTGGTGTATCTGAATCTGCTTCTCTAAATGAAAATATTTCTTTTGTCATTATTATTATTTATTATTTATATGTTTTTTATGTATATTACAATTAAAATGAAAATAAAAATAAAAAAAAAAAACTGTGTTGTGTGGTTTTTAAATATTTTCTTGTTTGATAAATATGGAAATTAATTATGTCATAACCAAAAAAAAAACTTTTTCCAACCAACTTTTTTTTTTATTTTTTTTTAATTATTTATAAAATCAACTACTTTCCACAGATAGTTAAATATATCATCATTACTATTATTATTATTATAACTCTTTACAACTAATCACAAATTGACTCACATAATTTTTTCGTAATTGGGATTTTTAAAGTCCCAACTATAAAAAAAAAAATTTGTGAAGTTGTAAAAAATTTTATAATTTTTTTATAAAGTTATTGTGCTATGACAGGATATTTTAATTTTTTTTAAAAAAATTTAAATTTTTTTTCATCATCTCTCGCGTAAACGCAAAATTAAATAATAATAATAATTTATCAATAACGTGAAAAAAAGGAAAAAAAAAAAGAGAATAGAATGGTTTCAATTAAAAATTTATATTTAGTATTATATAATGTAATTCAAACAATTGGATGGAGTGTTATACTTTTTAAATTAACATGTCATTTGGTTGAAAATGAAGGATCAGCAATTGGATTATTACCAAAGATTCATTTATTAATTCAAATATTTCAATATGGAGCAATATTAGAGATATTCCATTCAGTATTTGGATTAGTTAAAACATCAGCAGTTACAACATTCATTCAAGTATTCTCTAGAGTTGCATGTGTATTTTTAGTTGATAATATACCAACAACACAAACACATTTCTTTTTATCATTAATGTTTGCAGCATGGTCAATAACTGAAGTTATTCGTTATTCATTTTATGCACTTTCATTATTAAAAATTGATTCATACATATTGGGTTGGTTACGTTATACAACATTCATTGTTTTATATCCAGCTGGTGTAACTGGTGAAACTGGTACAATTTGGAATAGTCTTCAATACGTAAAAGATACTAAATTCATGACAATTTCATTACCAAATTCATTGAATTTCGGTTTTGATATGCATGCAATCTTAATTTTTTCTTTAGGTTTCTATGTTGTTGGTTTACCATATCTTTATACATATATGTTAGGTCAAAGAAAGAAGTTTATTGCCTCTCATAAAAAAGGTGCTACATCATCATCATCAGCATCTGTTAAAAAAACAAATTAAATAAATAAAATATAACTAATTTACACATAAATTATATCTATCATCGTTGGTTGTCTCTTTGTGTATTTCTTAATTTTTTTTTTTTTAATTTTTTTCATTTTTTAAAAAATTTCAAATTTTATTTTTACATTCCATTATCATTTAATCTAAAACAGACGACCATATAAACACAATGAGTTCAGAAAAAGATATTCAACAACAATTGCAAAATATGCAAAAAGGTGGTCAAGGTGGTGGTCAATATGATGCAGAAGCAGCACAAAGACAAGCAGCACAAAGACAAGAAATGGAGGAAAGAAGAACTGGTATTTTATTACAAATTTTAACACCAGAAGCAAGAGAAAGATGTATGTAATTCTTAAATCAATATACTATTTTTATGTTTAAAAGTATGTATATTAATTTCAATGTCATGCAGTATCTAGAATTGCAATTGTTAAACCAGAGAATTCAAGAAGAGTTGAAGATTTAATTATAAATGCAGCACAAACAGGTCAATTACGTGAAAAAGTGGATGAACAAAAATTAATTTCATTATTGGAACAATTGAACGAAAAAACAAAAAAAACAACAATCACAATGAAAAGAAGAACAATTGAAGATGATGATTAATCATGCAAACTGGTAAAAAACACAAATGTATATATAATTAAAGAAAAATAAAAAAGATTAATGTTTTATTTTATTTTTTTTTCGATGCAAAATTACATGTACCTATGTTTGTTAACACTAGTTTGACACTTGTGTTAAAGAAAAAGAAGAAACCATCGTATGACCTTTTTTTTTTTTTTTAAAAACTTATAAAATTTGTGTATGTGTGTTTTTATATAAATAAAGGAAGAAATCATCATTTTGATGATCATTTTTATAATTTGTTTATTATTCTGAAAAATATTTGTATTAATTTAGTTGTAGTTTACAATTTCTGCCCTGCATGTTGGACATTGAGCTTTAAACTCTAACCATTGTAATAAACATTTTTCATGGAAGAGATGTTGACACTCAGTTAACATATATCTACTATTTTCTTCTACATCACACATGCAAATAACACATCCTTGCCCTTCTTCACGACTTCTAATTTCCATTGAAATTGGTTTATAAAAATCAAATTTAGTTGGTAAAAACTGTAAGAAAATGTATTTGAATAGTTAGTTTCATATTTATATATCAATAATATATCTACATATTCATTTTACATACTCTTGCTGGAATGAAAAATTGTGGACCTAATTTACATTGTAACCATAATACTAATACTTGGAATCCAGTCCATAAAATTAAAATGTTGGCAAAGAAATAGTTTGGTTCTTGAATTGGATTTTTTGGACATGCATAGAAATCTGTAAGATCATTGGACATAGAATTAGTAAATATAAAAATATATAATAACTAATACTGTCAAACAAACTTACATAATGGTATTGCTAATCTTGTCATTGAAACAGAAATTACATATTTCCAAAGGAATGGTTTTCTAACAGATGATTTTACATTTGTATAGATTTGTGGTACCCAATAAGAATAAATTAAAAATAAGAATACATTAAAGAATCCATCGAAATAATATAAAAAGAACAAACCACCAAATAGACAAGAGTAGAATCTAAGGTAAAACAATGAAAATTCTCTTCTTAATGATTCCCAACCTTCAGAGAAAGCAGCAGGTGATCTAGCTTTAAGAATAACCAATAGATAACGCATTTCAAATAATGCAAATGTAACAAATTGGAAAAATGATGCAGTAATAAATGCATTGAATAGATAATCCATGAATATACTTGCGGATAAATGAATTAAACACAAGTATGCATCTAGAATAGTTTGAATACCAATAGTATAAATTGATACTCTTGCAGCACTTGTTTGAGTTCCAGTGTAATCCATTTGACGAATTAATACAAATATTTGAATGAATGAACATATCGATACCATTACTACATAATTTAACATTTTTGATCTAATTTCTGGTAAATCAAATCCTTTACTTTCAACTATCATTACCAATTCAATCCATTGTGATTCAATTGTACCATTTGACATAAAATAACCACCATTAACTTCATTGTATTGTTGTGATTTCAATTCCATTGTTATTGCTAAATTTTGTTCAACTGTTATCTTTTTATATTGTTGTGTAAATTTTAACATTACAAATTTACTTTCATATTCTATATCAACATTGTTGTTGTTGTTTGTAATGTTGCTATAAACGACTTCACTACCATTGATACCAGTGCTACCCCCAATATTTAAATATAAAAATGGATTATTTGAATTTACAATTGTATCAATTTGATTTTTAATATTTGCAATTGCTTCTTGTTGTGACATTGTTGGTGTTATTAATGACATATTTATTGGTGAAGTTGGGGCTTTATAGTAGTATTTGTTGTTGTCAAATGGTAATATTAACATTGTTGCTAAACCACTTGTAAATTCATATATACCATAAATGAAACCATCGACTACATTATCATTTATGTAATTACCATCTCTAATTTTAATTACACCTTCTATTATATCATATTTTTTAGTTTCATTATTAACGTTGCTACTATTTGTTGTTGTTATAACTGGAGTATTTTTAATTGAATATATTACTACACCTTTATTCTTTTCAAATTCATTTAATTTAAACATTGAACCACTATTAAGTTTCCAATCTCCTTCAAATAAACGTGATATATTGGTTGGATATACTAATTTATCTATATTACTATTATTAATGCTTCCATTACTACTACCACCACTACTAATACCACTACTGCTACTACTAGATGAAGAGGATGAAGAAGATGAAGAGGAAGATGATGTTGCTGATATAAACTGTAAGAGCAAAATTGTTAGTTCCTTATTATATATAATTGTTTATAAATTATTGGTATAAACAACTTTTACTTACTATATTACTACTACACATAAATGATATTAAAAACACTATTGATAGAATAGTATTATTTATTTTCATTTTTATTTATTTTGTATGTTTATTATTATAGTCTATAATAAACTATTATAAAAAAAAAAAGTTTTAATATTATTTATTTTTTTATGTTGTGTGAAATTTTAAATATCAAAAAATTATAATAAATTCTGGTTTATATGTATTGTGTGTTGGTGTATTGGCGAGCAAAAATTAATTTTTTATTTTTTAATTTTTAATTTTTTTATTTTTTTTTTTAAAAGAAAGATATTTTATGTGAGTTGTTTTCATAGTTTTCATATAACCAACAAAAACTTTATAGTTTTTATTATGTATAAGGCATATAAAGCATTGTTGTTTGTGCTTTTGTAAAGCGTATGTTATTTGTTAACTTTTTAATTTCTTTATTTTTTTTTTATTTTTTTTTTTAGTGTGTAATCATTATTTGTCAAACATGTTGAACAGTTTTTTTTAATTGTATATTCATTATTATATATTTACAATATAAAAGATCTAATAATGCACATAAATATTTAATACTTCACGAGGTACTCATATATATATATATATATAAGTGTTGTAAAAAGGAAAATGAATATTTTGTTTACAATTCATTATCAAAGAGAAAACAAAACGTACACACACACAAAATGAATAAATTTATTGTTTTTGGTTGTTTCAGCAATATCAAATGTTTATTCAAATCATACTTGTGCTGGTGGTGATTTAAGAGGTAATTATCAATTGAGATTTTATTCTGATCTTTCATTTCAAACAGAAGTAACAAGATATTATGGTGATGTAAAGTTATAACAACAAATGGATTTAAATACATGTAATGTTGCTAATCCAAGAAACAATGAAGGATCATGGACATTTAAATAAATACACACATCCACACACAAATAATATGTATGTTCACATAATATATATATATATATATACGCGCACTTTTATTGTAATGATATTTTAAAATTAATTTCACCACCAGAAGTTGTTGAACTACCAAATCCACCACTTGAACTTGGTGAAGCTTCTATATTTGATGTAATAATTGATGTTGTGAATTTACCAGTATATGAATCATCAGATGAATCAGTTGTAGCACCACATAAATGTAACAATTGTTCACAAATGAAATAAATATTTGATTTTTGATTAATATAATTGATTATTTTAATTGTATATTCATTTACCATATCATAACAAATTTCTTCATATTTTGTATATTCATATGAATTTGAACAATCTTTAATTAATGTTTTATTAATTGTATCTTGATTAATTGTATTATTTTGTTTAATTAATAATTCAATTTTATCACCAATAAAAAAACATAATGTACATTCATTAGTTGAATCTGATTTTAATTCTTGTAAATCCATTGTTGGTGATACTACAGCATTATTTACATTTATTAAAATTGTAATAAATAATAATATAATTGTTGTTATATATATAATATAATTATTCTTCATTCTTTTTTTTTCTTTGTTTAAATTTCAGTTGTTGAATTGATTACGTAAAAAAAAAAAAATATCAAAAAAAATAATGAACCGGTTTTTAAAAAAAAATAAATATCACGCAATGAATAAATGTAAAAACCACACTGTGGGGTAATAATTATTAAATTAATTTTTGAAAATTATACAAAGGGGGTTTGTTTCACTTTTCCCACAACTAAATTTTTAAACTTTTTTTTTAACAGATTTAAGAAAAAAAATTCATATTTATAAATGTGACAAGGTGACCTTACAGCAAACATAATCTATAAAAGGACAGGTTAGTATGCAAATATTAATTTAGAACGATCTTGGTATAAAATAAGTATCCTGTAAAGCCACACTTTTTTAATTAATTTAATTTTAATTTAATTTTTTTTTAATTTTTTTAATTTTTTAATTTTTTTTTTTTTTTTTTTTTGGTGAACATCGACAACAAAACATGTTATTACATAAAATTATAAATAACAATAGTAAAAGTTGTCAATATTTTAATAAATCATATAGTTTACTTTTAAATAATAATAGTCATAATCATTATCATTATAGTAGTACTACAAATAATAACAACAATATAAAAGATTATAATAAATCAAATTTAATATATGTGAAATTAAAGATGGTGGTAAAATAATAAATGAATATAAATTAAATGATTTCAGTGATAAAAATAAAAAGAATATAAATAAATTACAATCATTAAAATTAAATAAACAAGATACAACTTCTACTATTACTCAACAACAACAACAACAAGATCATCTCAATGGAGGTAAATTTTTAAATTTAGAAACAATAAAAACATTATTCCTACCAAAAGGATACCCATTATCAGTAACAAATGATTATATACATTATCAAAAATGGATGTTTTCACAAAATGTAATTGGATCAGTAACATATGTACTAAGTACACATGCATTATTAACAAGTGTAATTGGAATGAGTAGTGAATTAGCAATACCATTTGCAGCAGCAATTTCATGGGTATTAAAAGATGGATTAGGTGCAGCAGCATTAGTATTATTTGCAAATAGATATAGTACATTATTTGATCATGATATTAAAAAATATAAATTTCGTGGTGATATATTACATAATTTTGGAGTACTATTAGAAATGACAACACCATTTTTACAATCATTTTTTTTACCATTAGCATCAATTTCAAATTTATCAAAAGGGTTAGCTGGATTAATATATGGTTCAACAAGAGCAAGTTTAAATAGAAGTTTTTCACTTCGTGAAAATATTGGTGATATAACTGCAAAATATCAATCACAAAGTATGGCTGCATATTTATCTGGTATGGGAATTGGATCATCTATTGGTATGTTATTATCTATATTTCCATCATCATCAATTTCAAATTTAACAATGGTATTCTCATTATCATTCATTCATATATTTTGTGGTATAAAAGCAATTAGATCAATAAATTTAAAAACATTAAATCAACAAAGAGCATTCATATTAATTGATCATTGGTTAAAAACAAATGAAATTTTACCATCGGAAATTGTTAATAAACGTGAACAGTTTATAATGTCAAATGGTGAATACACTGGTATACCATTAATAAAGTATGGATCAACATTGGAAGAATCATTTGATTTTGATTATCAAATAATTGATTCATTAAATAATAGTAATAATAGTATCGATGATACTAATACTACAATAGGAAATAATAATGACTATATTATAAATGTTAAATCTGGTTTAAATCCATTAGATTCAAAAATATATATATTATATTTAGATAACAATACCAATACCAATACTACCACCACCAATACCACCACCAATACAATTTTATTAAAATCAATATTCCATTCATTTTTAATTAGAAAAGAAATATTAAATAGTAATGTTGAAATACCACTTCAAGTAAACCTATTAAATGCACAAAACACATTAAATGAAAAGTTTGATCAATTTTTAAAAGACCTAACTATAAATCAATCACAAATTTGGAATTTTAAACTTGATTCTAGTATTTTGATGTTTGAAATTGGCGAAACAAAAATTAAATTAAATACCACTACCAACAACTAGCATGTGTACACATTTACATTGTACAAACACACACACACACACATTTACACACGAGCACACTCGAACATACTACTTTACACAATATATATAATACATTTAAATTATCGTTATTATAATATTATCAATTATTATGATTATATTAAATAAATTATATATACTACACACAAACATAAATCACACAAAAACACACACACATAATTAAAAATGGTTTTTCAACAAAAAAATAAATAAAATATTTCATGCGTTTCTTCAGAGACGGTGAAAAAATGTTATTTTTAAATATTGTAAATGTTTATTTAAAAAAGTTATTTTTAAATAATAATAATAATAAATGTTTAATTTTTATAATTATTAAAAATTCAATAAAAGGATTTTTTTTATTTTTTTTTTATTTCATTAAAAATTATTAAAAGTAAAATTTACCAATATTATATATTGTTAAACCATAAACGCAACTAATAACCCATTAAACAATTTTAAAATTAATAATTAATTAAATAATTTTTTTTTTTTTTATTTTATTTTTTTTTATTATTTTTTTATTTTTTTTTTTATTTTTTTTTTTTCGGCTTGTGTCATAGCGAACAAATTCATTAATTTTTTCATTTTTACGTTTTTATAAAAAATATCACATATTTGCATTCCCTCACACACACACATATATACACACGCTCAGATAAACACACAATTATTTATTATTAAATTTAACTAGCTATAGAAGTGTGTTGTTTTTTAAAATAAATTTCCAGATATATTTCACACACACTCACACTAATAAAAATATACATTTTATACATATTTATATATATAAAGTATATTAATAAATTAATTCACACCCACCCCCACATTTTATATATTTTTAATAATACACAAATTTTGATAATTATTATTTTTTAAAATTACAAAAAAATTATTATTATTTACAGTAGCAGTTTAGTGTTTTTAATAATTTTAATTTTTTTTTTATTATTATTTATTTAATAAACAATAACAACCAACCATAGTAGTAGCAATAAAAATAAAAATAAAAATAGTAACAATAGTAAAATTATAATTAATAATAATAATTTATTTATTTAAACATATTCACTCACTCGCTCATATACATATTATATATATATTCAGTATATATATTATAATACTTGTTTTTTTTTTAATAGAATATATTCAATTAGACAATATATACACACACACGCGCGCACACATATTTTACATAAAATTTAAAAATGAAATCTATGCAATACAATCCAACTCAAAATCTAGTTAGTGAATTTAATAAAGAGAAATATACAAATAGTCATGGTAATATTATAAACAATGGCAATGACAATGATAATAATTCCAATTTCAGTAATAGTAGTAGTCCAAGACATTCAAATGTTCCAGATGAATATGATAGTGATATTCAAGATAATTTCAGTGACAATGAAATCATAGCAAGTACTACCAAACCAACAACATTACCACCATTTAGTCATGTTCATATTCATCATATTAATCACAATGATAGTCCTGGTGGAAACAATAGACATCATTTAAATGGAAATGGAAGTTGTGGTTTTGAATCTGGTAAATCATTATCACCAACCAAACATTTATTGGGTGATAAAGTAATTTACAATACAAGTAGTTGTAAAGATTACATTGACAATCTTGAAAATCTATTACAATTATCAAATAAACAAAACAAAGAACTCTATGAAAAGATTATAAATTTGGGTACAATGCTAAATGAAAAAAAAACATTATTATCAAAATATAGAAACGTTTTAATTGATTATTTAGAAGAAGTCCATGTTAATAATGATAGTGATTGCGAAAACAATAACAATGGTAATTACAACAATAACAACAATCACAACAACTATAGATCAAATGATTTGGATTTCATTGGTCAAGATTTAAAATCAAATAAATATTATCCAAACACATCAAATAGTAATAACAATGTAATCAGTAATGGTAATTACAATGGAAATTCAAATAACGGCGGTTCATTTCATCATTTCCAAATTTATCCACCACAAAACAATAACAATAACAACAACAATATGAACAATAGCGGTAACAACATCAACAATAACATGAATAAAAGAAAGAGTAATAGTGATGATGATGGAGAATCATTCGATCCAAGAGATTCTAAAAAAGGTAAACCTGGTAGAACTGTTTGGTCACAAGAAGAAGAAGATATTTATAAAGAAGTATTTAATAATTACGGTAAAAATTGGAAAAAGATTAAAACTCATTTCCCAGATAAATCTAAATCACAAGTTACAAGTCACGGTCAATATTTAATTAAAATTGGTAAACTTGAAGATTTGGCAAAAGTAAAATCACCAAAACCTTTAGTTACAAATTTAGTTAGTGTTCATAGTAATAACAATAATAATAATAACAATAACAACAACAATAATAACAACGGTAATCACAATATTAATAACAATGAAAAAATGAACAATAATAATAATAGTAATAATAATAATAATAATAATAGTAGCGACTATGAAGATGAAGATAATTTAATAATTGATGAAAATATAAATAACAATAATTAATATACGCGCATTATTTTAATATAATATAATAAAATAATAATAATAATAATAATAATATAAACATCAATATATTAAAAATAAAAATAATAAATAATAAATCTATATAAATAATAATCATATAAATTGCAATTTAAAATATGTAAATAAAAAAGTTTTTTTTTTTTTTATACACAAACTTTAAGCGGTAAACTTTTTTCTTTTTTTTTTTTTTTTTTTTTTTTTTTTTTTTTTTTAATTTTTTTAAAAAAATTTTTTGGTAAAAATGGCAAAAAAGAGGCGAAA
>JACAFY010006274.1:0-28290 GCA_015252635.1 Dictyostelium capitatum
AAAAAAAATATTTTTTTTTTTTTTTAAAAAAAAAAAAAAAAAAAAAAAAAAAAATTTTTTTTTTTTTTTTTTTTTTTTTTTTTTTTTTTTTTTTTTTTTTGATGATTTTTGTTATTTCTGATATCCTGTTATCATTTACATTTTTATCATCCATTATCATAATCTTAAACAATAGTACTATTTTTAAAAATAAATTTAAAAATGAAGAAATGTGGAACCATATATATATATATATATATATATATGAATCTGACTAAAAAAAAAAAATTATTGGGATGGGGGTTTCTGTATGAAAATGTTATCGTAGATTCAATGAATTTAATTTGTTAATGTCATACACACACAAATATATTTTTTTTTATTTATTTATTTTTATTTTTAATTTTTTACGTATATATATGAATAAAAATAGTTTTATTTTATTGCCAATTGGTTCTTCTTTTTTTTTTTATTTTTTTTTTGTATTATTACCCACAAATAAATAAAAATATGAAATTATTACAATTTATATTTGTTTTCCTATTAATATCATTTTTAATATTTGTAGTTAATGGATTAACATTAAAAAGAAGAGTCGGTGACCAATGGGAAATAGTTGCAAATACAACAGATGGTAAAGTAATAACATATCAAACATTGGCAAATAAAGTTGATTTATTGCAATTTAGAGTTGATAGAGAAGATGACTCTCAAATACTTAATGATCTTTATATAAATGTAACCTCTGTAAAATACTCAAGATTAAGTCTTTTCTTTAATAATTTTGAAATTGCAGATTCAAAATCAGATACTAGTGGTAGAATTGGCGTAAGTTAATAACAACAACAATATCAATATTAAAAATTACATATTAATATTAACTTGTAAAACTTTATGATATCCTCTAAAATATACACATACACAATTTTTTAATTTAGTATACTCCAATTTGGTTTGCATCCTGTGGTGCAGTAACACCTTACTTTTCATTAGCATCAAATAATTCATATACAAGTGATTTATTTTTTACAGTTACAGTTAGAGATGAAATTGTTTTATGTGATTACAAATAAAAATAATAAATAAATAAATGTATTTGAAAAAATAAAAAAATCATATATGCAAGTATTTTTTGGGTTGCTGCATTTATGTAGAATGAATTGTGTTTTTAAACTACAAATAAATTTTTAAAAAAAACAACAAAAATTATTATTGCCACGAATCAAATAACATTGTGTTTGTTATTTTAATATTATTATCAGAGAATTTGAAAATATTATTACCTAATCTACAATTTTCAAAAAGTAATTATTATTATTTTTTTTTTAAATTATAATTACATTACATATAAATATTAATAAAGGCTATAAAAAGAATAAAAATCAAATAATAGTAATTTTTTAATAATAAGCACACACACACACACACGCAAATGAAATTATTTTTTGTTATATTTTTTATAGTTATTTTATTAAATTCAAGTTATTTAGTTAATTCATTATCATTAAGAAAAAGGATTGGTTATATAGGTGGTGTATGGGAAACTTTGATACCTGCTAAATCAGATGTTAAACAAATTACATTCCCAATTTCTGTCAAATCAGATTTATTAGAGTTTAGAGTTGATAAAGATAGTTTAAATAATGTTGGTAAAGATATGTACATTAATATTACAACAATTAATCCAACTCAATATACATATTTCAATCATTATTTTAGTGTAGAATTAACAGCTGATTCAACATCTGATACTACCTCAAAACCATCTTATGCTCCATTTTATTATATTAGTTGTGGTTCAATAAAAACGTATTTCTCAATTTCCCAAAACAATACAAACTTAAATAATGGTATTAAAAATCCATTTCAAACACAAATAATGATTACTATCTCTATTGTAGAAGCAAATACAATGTGTAAAGATGCACCACCAATTTCATTACAAATAGAAGAATTTTAATAATAAAAAGTAATATGATTTTTAATTTTTTAAAATGGGATTATTTTATTTTGTTTTGTTTTATGATTTTTTTAGTTTATGTATTTGGTTTGTTAGTTATTATTTATTAATACTTAATTTGTGTGGTATTTGTGTGTGTGTATGTGTTCGTTTATTATTATGTGGTGATTTTATTATTATTATTATTGAATTATAATTGAATTATCTTTTGTAATCCATTGAAGTAATGATGAAAATGATTCAAAAACATTTTTTTTAGTTTCCAATGGTGAAAATGTAGCATATAATTCATGATGATTTGAAATTGCAACAATGATAGTTTCTGTTGCACTTGTATGATAATAATATTTATGAGGTTTATTGAGTAGTGCATTTGAAGTACCTGGACCGCCACCACCACCACTATAATTATTATTATTTACATGATTTGTAATATGTTGATACAATCTAAACAATCGTTTTTTCTCTTTTTTATGAACACTATATGGAGGTGAAAATACAGGATATGTTGAGTAATTACTGTTTCTATTTTTATAGAGAAAATGTAACAAGTTTGGTACTTCTGTTTGTGCTGCTGTATAATCGTGTATTGCAACTGCTTTTTTCAATTCTTCAGATAGATTCTCTTGTTCTAAATCTTTTATAACTTGATTTTTAATTTCACTCATTTGATAAAATGACTCTGCTAGATTTGAAAACAATAGTAAACAAACGTCTGGATATAAAAAGCAAACATATAAATGTAAAAAAAATGAGTTGTTGTAATTTGGTAAACAAATTGGAATCCATGATTCACTTTCTCTAAATGATGATGTTGATAATACATAATTCATTACAATGTGAATATCTTGACTTTTTAAACTTGGTGTTTTTTTATGTTTAACTGTATTAATTAATTTATTACCAGATATTAAAAATGAAAATCTATTTTGTATTATTTTTTTAATTAGTATATATGTGTAATGGTGATAGTATATGTGTGTATGTGTATACATTACAATAATGAATCTGCTTTACGATTTGATAATATATTTGAAATTGAACTTCTAATGTTATTGTTTAAACGTAAACAATTTACAGAATTTAATAAAATTGAGAAATCCGAGTTTACTTGATGTATTAAATTATCTAAATATTTATCTGTTCCACCCAACAAGTCACGTAAATCATATTTTGCTTCAAAAACTGCTTTTATATTTGTTTGTGTTAAAACACTAATGATCAATGAATGAATGTATTCTAATTGTTGTTTAATCATTTGATATGGTTCACCGGTATTTGCAATACAAACTAGACATAATGGATTCTTTTGAAGGAAAACAAATTGATGTTTACCAGCTGTAATATATCTGAGTGTATCATTTGATGATTCTACAAATGAACTCATTGCACTTAATGACGCTATAAATGTATTTAGTGCAAGTTCATCACCATATCTACTGTATATCGGTTTACCTGAAAATGATAATATAAAAAAATGTTTCTTATGATTAAACCATTCTGGTGTTGATGTATCTTGTTCAGAGTGTTTCCTAGCTGGTCTACCTGTAACTGTTGATGATTCATCAATCTTTGATAATAAATAACTTGATAAATCTTCAATACTTTCTTCATTAACAATGTTACCACTTTCTAAATTTTCATCTTCTTCACCATTATTATTATTATTACTATCATCAATATTATTATTATTATTATTATTATTATTATCTACAACTATATTATTATTATTTTTATCACTTTCCATATTATCAGTTTATTTTTACATATGTATAGTTTGCTGTGTGTGAAAATAAATTTTCATAAATATCTGAGCTAGCTCAAAAAAACAATTTTTAAAAATAAAAATAAAAAAAAAAAAAAAAAAAAAAAAAAAAAAAAAAAAAAAATTTTTTTTTTTTTTTTTATAAAAAAAAAAAAAAAAAAAAATAAAAATATTTTTTTATTTAAATAATTATGACTATATTTATATATTATTATATTAATCATTCATGAAATTTGATTAGTTTTATACATGCAATTTTGGGAAAAAAAAGAAAAATTAAATAGTAAAATGTTTCGCTCGTCATGTGATGACACACAAATTTTAAATTAATTTTTTATTTTTTTTATTTTTTTCAGTTTTTAGGTGCATAAAAATTTAATACACATTTTTTTTTTTTTTTTTTTTTTTTTTTTTTTTTTTTTTTTAAATTTTTTAATTTTAAATTTATTTTTTTTTTTTTTTAAAAAAAAATTTTTATTTTTTTTTTTTTTTTTTTTTTTTTTTTTTTTTTTTTTTTTATTAAAAATTTTTTAAAATTTTTTTTTTTTTTTTTTTTTTTTTTTTTTTTTTTGTATTTTTAAATTGTATAAGTTACAATTAACTGTTTTTATTATTATTATTATTATATTATTTATATATATTATTTAATATTGTATATACAGTATGGAAAGTAATAGAGAAGAATCTATTAGATGTATAGATATAGCGATATCAAAATATAATGAAGGAAATTTAGATGGTTGTATTAAATTTTTAAATAAATCAATTGCATTGTATCCAAGTGAACGTGCACAACAATTATTAGCAACATATACATCAACTACAACATCATCAACAACAACAACTGATCAAACAACTCAATCTACAGATGGTACAACCAAAACAACTCACAGTACAACTTCAAGTACAAGTAAAAAAACAACTGAAACAATAAATGAAACTACATCCAAACCAAAATATACATCAGAACAAATTGTAGCAATCAAAAGAATTAAAGCATGTAAAAGTTTTTACGATGTTTTAGAAGTTAAAAAGACTGCAGATGAAACTGATATTAAAAAAGCATATAGAAAAGTAAATAATCATTTGATATTAATAGTTTATATATTTAATAAAATATACTAATTATCTTATGAATTGTTACAGCTTGCATTACAAATGCATCCAGATAAAAATCATGCACCTGGAGCAGAAGATGCATTTAAATTAGTTACACAAGCATTCTCTTGTTTGAGTGATCCAAAGAAAAGACAAGTTTATGATATGCATGGTAGCGAAGATGTAACACATAGATCACCATTTTCAAGGGGTGGTGGCGGTAATCCATTTGGTGGAGCAGGTGGTTTTGATGAAGAAATTTCACCTGAAGATATATTCAATATTTTCTTTGGTATACCAACAAGTAAGTCATTATTTGTTTTGATATATGTACAATTATTGATAATTGATATAATATACTAATTCGAATATTTCTATTACAGGTGGAGCAAGAAGAAGAGGAGGAGCAGGTAATGGATATTATACAAGTTCAATGGGTGGATCACCATTTGGAAATGGAGTTCAATTTAATTTTGGTGGTGTACCAGTTAATAGACGACAACATCAACATGGTCGTCAACATGGTCGTCAAAATCAACAACAAGATGAATCATCATACAGCTTTTTAATTATTTTAATACCGATAATATTATTTTTACTATCATTGTTTGGAGGTGGTAATAGCGCATCATCATCAGTTAACAATACAAATACATACTCAACATTATTTCAATTCACACAAAATCAACAATTTGAAAAAGAACGTGCAATACCAATAGATTTATCAAATGGTGATAAAATTAATATTCAGTATTGGGTTAAACCAGATTTTGATAGATATACAAGGGCAAATGGATTGGATGTGAAAAAGTTTGAATCTGATGTAGTTAATCGTTGGGTTGTCTTTAAAAAACCATTTTGTAAGAAAAAATTTGAATATGACGAACTTTTACGTAAATCACCAACCGATACAGCTTTAAAAGATACAGTTTCTAAAGAATATAAAAAAAATGAATATTATTTTAAATATTGTGATATATTAAATAAAAATAATGTTTTTTAAAATGTTTTAATTTCTCATTCAATGACAATTGTTATGACGATAATTAAAAAGATTTTAAAAAAAAATTAAATTTTATAAAGATATATTATTAATTATTATTTTTTTATAATATGTACTAAATGTATATTACATAATATATACTAAATGTATATTATATAATATATTAAATGCATATATTAATATTTATAATATTTTCTTTTTTTTATCCAAATTCATTTACTGAATAATTAAAACTATATTTTTAAAAATATGTCAGAAAAAGAAGAAACTACAACAACAACAGATAGTACAAATAATACAATAAAAAATAAAGATATACAGAAAATATATCAATATTATGTAGATTGTGGTAGTGAATCATTTAAAGTTATAGTATTATCAGAATTTTATAAATTCATTTCTATTGGTCAGTCCGTTATAAATTGTTCAACAATTTCAAGTGCAAATGCTGTATATCAACATATGAAAAATGATGGTCATTCAGTTTCCTTTTTAAATAGTGATTTATCAGATGAAGAACGTTACAATAGAATAAACGATTTTAGAAATGGTAAATCCAAAGTACTCATCAGTACAATTGTTTTCTCAAAAAGTTTTGATATTCAACAACTTTCATTGGTAGTAAATTTTGATGTACCAATGGATGAAGAAGGAAAACCTGATCAAAGTCAATATATTCAATGTATTGATAGAGTTGGTCGTTTTGGTCGTTCATGTGTTGTCATTACTTTAGTTTTTGATCCAACTTCAACTAAAGATTTATTAGCAATTTCAAATAATATTGGTCGACCACCAGCTAAAGAATTAAAATTATCAGAATTTGAATCATTTGGTAATATATCTAAGGATTAAAAGATCAATTATCTCCATTAAATTAATAATAATAAATAAATTAATATTAATAATAAACATTATGTTTGGTTTTTTTAAAAAAAACTTTTATTTTATTTTGAATGTATATGTGTATATTGTACGGTTGAATAGAAAGTTTGATATTGAAATTGTTATTATTAGTTTTTTGTTTGAAATTTATAAAATTATTAGTTTAGTACAGTTGAACAGATGAAAGTTCGATTTTTAAATTTAGTTTGTTTTTTTTGTTGTTTTGTTTGATTTTATTCTATTTGTGAATATAGCCCCAAATTAATTGAGGTGTAAATTCACGAATATACAATACGTAGAAACGATTCTCTATTGTTATTGAGAAATGCTGTTTACCTTATTGGAAATTATAGAAAATAAACTATTTAGTAATTCATCTACTGAAGCGTCGGTGAAGAATTGAAGCGAGGTAGGTATATATTGGTTGACATATGCTAATAAAAATCGTTTGAGCGAATTTTTTAATTGACATTCTGCCAATGAAATGATACCTGAAACTGAATATCCAATCAATGATAGGAATATTGATATGATATAAATTGATGTGTGGATTTGAATTGCGTGGGACTGATAAAAGTTGTATAAATTACTAAACCAATGATAGAATAGATTTCTGCAAAAATAATTTTAAAAATTAGTAACATTAAATCAATCCCATACAAAGTTATTATTATTATAAATTAATAGAAACATACATAAAACTTTCAATTGGATCATTGGGATCAATTGTTGTTGTTGATTCTGATGGCCAAATGAAACAATTACTATCTTGACATTGGCAGAGGATATGTGAGGTGTTGGATGTTGGTTTGTCATCTGTTAAAAGTAATCTCCATTCATTTGATTTTGATTGAATCAAATCTAACCCAACACCATATACTTTTTTGAAGTTATTATGGTCAAAGATATGATTTGAATTCCAATATTGATCTGCTTTCTCAGTATTATGTTTCTTTACAATTGAGAAAATGAACCCTGGAATTGGAGCACCAATAAATTGAAATAATATCACAAGTAAAAATGTTAATGGGGATTCTTGAAATGGATAATCACTGAAAAAACGGTTAAAGTAATTCAAAACCAAGGGTCCTACTTCAATTATATAATTGATATATGAACGTTTATTTGATGGTAGACAACACTGAGATACCCCAATAACTATAGATGCATCATAGATACAACACTGAGTAGTTGTATAACCAGGACTGGTACCAAACTGATAATAAAAACCATCCAATGTAGGTTGAGCATTTTTATCAAAATTTGAATATTCTATGGATACATCAGTTTGATAATTTGCATGTTCATCACCAATTGTAATTGCTTTTTTAGAAGTGTCGGCTAATAATGATGAATATTCTTCATTATTACCAGCTACTGCTATAGGAATGATGAAATCAGAATGAATGCCAAGGAAATCATTAATTCTGCCAACAGAATAACAACCACCTAACAATCTTGTATTAAACTGTACACATGAATAACCATGTACTTTTGCACCTGCATTATATAATGGTTGATATAATTGCTTAAAATGTTCAAGTGAAATTAGTTCTTGATTGGTTTCTGAACCATTTGGTACTGATAAACCAAAGAATGCCAATTTAGTATCACTTTGCAAACCAGAGAATTCACCAATTGACCAATTAGCTGATACACATTCATGAGTACCATATTCATCACTATATGCAATATATGTTATTTCACCACCTCCACCACTTCCACCATTACCATTACCTCTACTACCTCCACTACCTCCACCACCATCTACAAAACCAATACCATAAATAATGGTATGATTACTACTATCAATATGTTTAAACATTGTTGAAATTAAAATTAAAACCAATAAAGTTTTTAATGGATGACCCATTTTGTTTTAAATGTTTGTGAATTTTATATATAAATATAAATATAAATTTGAATAAATAAAAAAAAGAAAATAATAATACAAAAGTGTACACAAATTTTTCAACAATTCTATTTTAGTTGAAGTTGTTGAAAATGTATGTTATTACAATTATAAAAATAATTAATTGGTGTGATGTTGAAAACTTTGTGTGTGTATGTGATTGATGGTTTGTGTGAAATATTATTATTGTGAATCAAAATTAAACAATTATGTTTCTGTTACGTATTATAATATTGTTTTATGTGTTGTTACTTGTTGGATTTGAAAATAATAAAAAAAAAAATTTTTAATAATTGAATTGCGAGCTCTAAAAAAAATTAAATTTAAAATTAATTAATATTAAATAAAAATAATTAATTGGTGTGATGTTGAAAACTTTGTGTTTGTGATTGATGGTTTGTGTGATATATTATTATTGTGAATCAAAACTAAACAATTATGTTTTTATTACGTGTTATACTATTGTTTAATGTGTAGTTGTTATTAGTTGAATTTATTTATTCCCAAATTGCGAGCTTTTTTAAAAATTAAAAAATAAATATTATTTCTCAAAAAATCAAGATCAAATATAATTATATTTTTATTCTACACAAATAAAATGATAAAATGGATGATTAATACACCAATACTTGTAATAATTTTATACTGATTTAAAATCAATTCACTTGAAACAAATTCTTTTGATGTTAATTAAAAATTAACGAAAGAAAAAAACTACAACAACATTGTGTTTATTTTTGCTAAAAAAAACTTATATTTTGAGTATATATATATTGTACAGTTGAACAATAGTTTGAATTTGAAGTTGTTGAGTAATAGAAAGTTGGGTAATAATATCTTTTTTTTTTGTTTATAAAATTTTTAAATTTAATTTGTTTTTTTTTTTTTTGTTGTTTTGTTTGATTTTATTCTATTTATGAATATAGGGGCCCCAAATTAATTGAGGTATATATTCACGAATAGCAATATTAGTGAAACTCTTCTCTATTGTTGTTGAGAAATGCTGTTTACCTTATTAGAAATCATAGAAAATAAACTTTTTGCTAATCCATCTGCTGAAGCGTGGATGATAAATTGAAGCGAGGTAGGTATATATTGGTTGACATATGCTAATAAAAATTGTATGAGTGAATTTTTTAATTGACCTTCTGCCAATGAAATGATACCTGAAACTGAATATCCAATCAATGATAGGAATATTGATATGATATAAATTGATGTGGATTTGAATTGCGTGGGACTGATAAAAGTTGTATAAATTACTAAACCAATGATAGAATAGATTTCTGCAAAAATAATTTTAAAAATTAGTAACATTAAATCAATCCCATACAAAGTTATTATTATTATAAATTAATAGAAACATACATAAAACTTTCAATTGGATCATTGGGATCAATTGTTGTTGTTGATTCTGATGGATAAATGAAACAATTATTATCTTGACATTGGCAGAGGATATGGATGGTGTTGAGTGTGGGTGGTATATCGTCTATTGATTGTAATCTATATTCATTTGATATTAATTGAATTAAATTTAACCCACCATATATTTTTTTGAAAATCTTTTGGTCAATGAAATGATTTGAATTCCAATATTGATCTGCTTTCTTTGTATTTTGTTTCTTTACAATTGAGAAAATGAACCCTGGAATTGGAAAACCAATAAATTTAAAGAATACCATAATTAAAAATGGTAGTGGGGATTCTTGAAATGGATAATCACTGAAAAAACGGTTAAAGTAATTCAAAACCAAGAGTCCTACTTCAATTATATAATTGATATATGAACGTTTATTTGATGGTAGACAACACTGAGATACCCCAATAACTATAGATGCATCATAGATACAATACTGAGTAGATGTATAACCAGGACTGGTACCAAACTGATAATAAAAACCATTCAATGTAGGTTGGGCGTTTGTATATTCCATGGATGCATCAGTTTGATAATTTACACTTGAAGTTTGTTCATCACGAATTGTAATTGCTTTTTTAGAAGTGTCGGTTAATAATGATGAATATTGTCCATTATTACCAGTTGCTGTAATAAGAATGATGAAATCAGAATGAATGCCTAGGAAATCATTATTACTACCAGCAGCATAACAACCACCATAGCAATCTTGTATTGAAACCGATCCAAATGAATCACCATGAACTATTGTATTTGCATCATATAAACGTTGATATAATTGTTTATAATGTTCAAGTGAAATTAGTTCTTGGTTGATGTCTGTACCATTTGGTACTGATAAACCAAAGAATGTTAATTTAGCATCACTTTCCAAACCAGAGAATTCACCAATTGACCAATTAGCTGATATACATTCATGAGTACCATGTTCATCACTATATGCAATATGTGTTATCACTGTTATATAGTTTTGATTAAAGGTTGAATTTGCGAAAACTTTGAAAAAACAATGACTTGTATTATTATTCAAAATAATTATTTGACCTTTATCTCTTAATGGTATATCAATTCTATTATTATTATTTTGACTAGTTGATGTTACAACTGTTTGTGCAAACTTTTCAGATCTAATTAAAGAGCATGTACTATTGTTGATATCACTACCACCACTACCTCTACCACCTCCACCACCATTACTATTACCACTTCCACTACCTCCACCACCACCATCTACAAAACCAATACCATAAATAATGGTATGATTACTACTATCAATATGTTTAAACATTATTGAAATTAAAATTAAAATTAAAACCAATAAAGTTTTTAATGGGTGACCCATTTTGTTAAATGTTTGTAATAAATATAAATATAAATTTGAATAAATAAAAAAAGAAATGATACAAAAGTGTACAATTTTTTCAACAATTCTATTTAAGTTAAGTTGTTGAAAATGAATGTTATTACAAATATAAAAATAATTAATTATTAATTGGTGTGATGTTGAAAACTTTGTGTGTATGTGGTTGATGGTTTGTGTGAAATATTATTGTGGATCAAAATTAGACAATTATGTTTTTATTACGTATTATACTATTGTTTAATGTGTTGTTGTTACTTGTTGAATTATAAAAATATTAAAAAAAAAAAAAAAAATTTTAATTTGCTAATTGCGAATTTTAAAAAAAAAAATTAATTTAAAAAATAATTATTTTTCTCAAAAAGTCGAGATCAAATAAAAAAAGAAAAAAAAAAATTACAAGTTCATGTATACAGAACAGAATAGAGCATATCAAAAAATAAAAATAATATAACTTCTAAATTACACAATGAATGAATGTTAATAAAACATGTGATATATATATAATTATTTTAAAATTAGTATGTAGATTTCTTTTGTGTGTGTTATTTATTTTTTATTTAAAATATTATTGTAATAAAATATCTAAAAACCCATTTTTTAACAATCTTTGCATATAATATTATCACACAAACTTTTAAACGCACTTATATTTATCGTTTATTATATAATACACACTACATTTTTAAGATAAATGTTTGGTTGACACAAAGTTTTTTTTTTAGATTTAAAAGAAAAGATATTTTTTTTAATTATTTTTTCTTTTCTGTATATTTATAAATTTATTTATTTTGTGATATTGTTAATCATCAAAAAAAAAAAAAATAACAAAGAGTAATAGTCATGATAGAGATAAATAATTCATCAAAATCTAAAAGAGATGTTGCTATTGTTGGTTGTGGATTACGTTTACCACAATCAAATAATCCAAAAGAATTATGGGAAAATTTATTAAAAGATTGTTTTGATGGAATTGTTGAAACAAAAGATAGATGGTCTGATACATTTTCTGATATGTCTGAAATTTCATCAAAGTGTGCTGGTTTAATTGAATTAAATGAAAATTGGATGTCATTTGATCCTTTATTCTTTGGTATGTTATTTAAAAATTAAATAATTATTCAATAAAAGCAGTCTGTGCTAATTTTAAACATTTAAAAATTATTACCTAGGTATAATGCCATCAGATTCAAAAGAGATTGATCCACAACACAGACTTTTATTAAAAACAACATGGGAAGCATTTGAGGATGCTCAAATTGATCCATTATCATTTAGAGGTAGTGAAACACCAGTTTATATTGGTTGTAGTAGTATGGATTATGCAGCAATAAATTCAGATCCAATTAAAAAATCATTAAATTGTTTTAATCAAACTCTTAGTGGTGCATCAAATAGAATTTCATATTGTTTTGATTTACGTGGTGCAAGTATGACTATTGATACTGCATGTTCATCTTCACTTAATGCCGTTGCATTAGGTTATGAATCAATTGTTAATGGTAAATCTGATTGTTCAATTGTTGGTGGTTGTAATTTTATAATTAGTAAGTACTTAAACTTCACACATTAAAATATTAAAATATAAAATAAACTATATCCATATTAACACATACACATAATTATTAGATCCACAACAATCAAGATCATTTACATCAGTTAATGTAATTGGTAAATCTGGTAGATGTAAATCATTTGATGAAGATGCAGATGGATTTGTTAGAAGTGAAGGGTCTATTGTATTCATTTTAAAGAATTTAGAAAAAGCAATTAAAGATGGTAATCAAATTTATGCAGTTATTAAAGGTAGTAGTTCAAATGTTGATGGTACTTTAAATAAATCAAATTATTTTGCACCTTCAAAAGATTCACAAACAAATAACATTAAAAAAGCTTTTGAATCTACCAATGGTGAATTGATTCCAAATGATATTGATTTCTTTGAATTACATGGTACTGGTACTCAAATTGGTGATCCAATTGAAGTCGAAGCAGTTGCAAATATATTTAAAGATAAAAAACAACAACCATTATTAATCGGATCAATTAAATCAAATATTGGTCATCTTGAACCTGCTTCTGGTGTTGCATCATTAGCAAAAGTTGCATTAATGTTTAAAAATCGTCAATTTGTAAAAAACATTCATTTTAATAAACCAAATCCAAATATTAAATTTGAAGAATGGAAAGTTAAAGTATGTACTGAAACAACACCATTTCCAACTGGTAAAAAAGTATCAATTGCAATTAATAGTTTTGGTATTACTGGATCAAATGCATGTTTATTGTTATCAGAATATATTAAACCAATATCAACAACAACTGGTACCACTATTGACAATGATAAAAAATATTTAATACCAATTTCATTAAATTCAAAAGTATCATTAGAAGAATACAAATGTAAATTAATTAGTCAAATTGGAGAATGTTCAAAAACAATTAATTTTCAAGATTTTATGAATTATCATATTCATTCTAAAGCAATTAAATTGGCATCAAGATCAGTATTAGTTGCAAATAAATGGGATGATGTAATTCAAGATTCATTCATTACAACTACAACAAGTAATAAATCAGGTAATATTATTAAAGATAATAATAAACAACCAACATTAGTATATGTATTTGTTGGTCAAGGTTCACAATATCAAACAATGGGTTTACAATTTTACAATTATGAACCAATATTTAAACAATCAATGGATAAAATAGATTCAATTCTTTTTAAACATTTTGGTTATTCAATTTTAAATAAATTAAGATCAATTTCACCAAATGATGAAATTACAATTAATTTACCAGATGTTGCTCAACCATCAATTTTTATGATTCAAATTTCATTATTTGAATATTATAAACAATATTGGGGTATTATTCCATCAATATTAGTTGGTCATAGTTTTGGTGAAATTGCAAGTGCATATTGTTCTGGTATGATTGATTTGGAAACTGCTTGTTTTATAATTTATAAAAGATCAACAATTCAAAATAAAACTATTGGGTCTGGTAAAATGTTAGCAATTGGATTAAACGAAGTTGATTATAAAATTCAATATTCAAATAAATATCCAAATATTGAAATTGCATGTTACAATTCACCAACATCAATTGTAATTACAGGTAATGAAATTGAATTAATTGAAATTTCAAATTCATTAAAAGATAAAAACATTTTTCAATATATGTTATCTTCACCATCATCATTTCATTCATCAAAACAAGATATTATTAAAAATGAATTCATTAAAGAAACAGATGGTAAAATTAAAAGTAATCCATTTAAAATACCAACATTTTCAACTGTAACTTCAAATTTATTTGATAATACATCATCAACATCATTTAATAATGAATATTTATATTCAAATATTAGAGAACCAGTGTTATTTGAAAAAACAATTTCAAATATATATAAATATATTGAAGAAAAAGATCTTGGTAATCAAGTTATATTTTTAGAAATTTCACCATCACCAACATTAATTAATTATATTAAAGAAATGATACCAATTAATTCTAATTACTTTTTTAATGATGATCAATCAATTTCAATTAATACATCATTTAAAAAGAATGTTGATGAAGTACTTGAAATTTATTCAACAGTATCACAATTATATTGTAATGGTTATAATGTTAATTTTGGTAATCAATTATCAAATAAAAATGTTATGGAATTTACATCATCATTATTACCAAGATATCCATGGGATGATTCAATTTATTTTAAAATGGGTAGAATTACATTACAAAGAAATCAAGGACCTTCAATTAATCAATTAGGATACCAAAATGAATTATCACCATTTATTTCATTTACATCATATATTGAAATTAAAGAAGAACCATTTAAATTTTTAACTGGTCATCAATCTAGAGGTAGAGTATTGTTTCCTGGTAATGGTTATTTAGATAATGTTTTAAAAGTATTTCCACAACAAGATATTACATTTCACAATTTTGAATTTAAATCACAACTTGTATTAAAACAAAATGTAAAACAATGTTTAACAACAAACATTTATCAAAGTTCAAGAAATGAATATCGTGTAACATTTCATTATCAAGATACAGTTAGTGGTAAATGGGTACAATCATGTCAAGGTAGATTTTCAACAGTTAAACATAATATTGATCAACAATCACAAAAATTAGATATTCAATCAATAAAAAATAATAATGCAAATTGGATAACAATGAAACGTAATGAATTATACGAAGCAATTAAAGTTAAAACAAATTTATCACTTACTGGTACATTTCAATCAGTTGAAGAAGCATATTATGGTAATAGTTGTTGTTTAGCTAAAATATCATTAGGTAATGATACAACATTATCAAGTTATGATAATGAATCATTTTTAAATATTTGTACAATTGATGGTGGTTTTCAAGTATTAGGTGTATTTAGAGATTGTCCTGATGTAGTGGTATTAGATAAAATTGAATATTTAAGAATTTATTCTGAAAATATTCCAATATCTGCATCATTTAGAGATCAATATAAATTCATTTACTGTTATACAGAATACGTTCGTTCAATTGGTAATTCAGTTTATGCAAATATTACAGTAACATTACCAGATGGTACAATTTTATTTAATACACCAAAAGTTTGTTTTACATCAATTTCAACACCATTGAAAAATAATATTTCAATTGAAAATCCTGATCATCAATTATATTCAACATGTCTTCAATCAATTGAATCTCCATTTTCAACAACAGTACCATCATCAATTGATGATAAATTCATTTTAAATATTGTACCAACTAGAGTTTCAAATATTAAAAAAGCATTTACAACTTGTTTATTTTCAATTTTTAAAAAGAAATTTAAATCAATTACACCTGTTCAAATTAAAGAATCAACAATTCAATTTTTAATTGATTCTTATATTAAAATTAGTGACCAAGATTCAAATTCAAAAAATAATTTAGCAATATCAATATTTGAAATGTTAAAATTAAATAATTCATTAATTGATAATGCAAATCAACCAAAATTAATTAAATTATTATCAAAAACACAAATTGATACAATGACAAAAATATCTGATATATTGTTAAATGATACCAAATCAACAACAACAACAACAACAGTTGATCAATTACCATTTATAAAACCAGAAATTAATCAAACAAATTTAATTAATGAAATTATATCAAATTTAGTTACACCATTATTAAATCAAAAGATTGTATTTAGAATATTAGAAATTGGTTGTGGAATTGGTGAATTAACAGAAATTATAATTTGTAAATTAAATTCATTATTGCAATTAAATCCAATTGCAGAAATTGATATTGAATTTACATTTTCAGATAATAAAGATACAAATGCAATAATGATTAAAAATAAATTAACATCAATTATTGATAAATTAAATTTAGAAGATACAACTAAAGATTTATCATCACGTAAACCAAGTATAATATTTAAATTGATAGATTTAAATGATAAAGAATTAATATCATCAAAATTAATTAATCCATCAAATTATGATATTGTAATTTTAAATCATTTTAATGGTATAAATGATATTGGTACATGTGTTAATTCAATTTATCAAATTTTAAATCCAAATGGTTATTTAATATTAATTGATACATTATTTAAACCATCAACTACAAATAAAGAATTTGAATTGTATCAACAATGGTTATCATTTAATTATATTGGATCTACAATAAAAGATTTAAATGGATGGAATCAGTTATTAACAAAAGATTTTAAATTTATAAATTTAAAATCAACTACAAGTGAACCATGGGTTATATTAGTACAAAAACCAAGTTTTATTCAAACAATAATATCAAATGAAACTACACAAATTATGGACACAATTGGAACATATGATCAAATTGTTTTATTTGGTAAAGTTGAAAATGTTGATCAAGAAACAACTACAACAGCAATTATGGATATTAATCAACAAGGTACAGATATTTATATGATTAAAACAATTGAAGAATTTGAAAATCATGTTAATAAAACACCATTAACAGATAAATCAATTATTTTATTTACAAGTACTACAAATGATGTTATAATTGATAATTTTAAAGAAATATCATTGGACTATATTAAAATTAATCAATACTTATTAAAGAATGAAATTGGTGCAAAACATTTATTAATTACAAAGAATTCAACAACAATTAATTCATTAACTTCATCAGTAGTTGGTTCATTTAGATACTTTTGTGAATTTCAACAATTAAATTTATATTGGATGGATTTTACAGATGAATTATTTGAAAAATCAATGGATTTCATAAATGTATTACAAGAATTAACAAATACAAGTAAACATATTCAAAGAGAATTCATTTTTAAAGGTGATAAAATTTATTATGAAAGAGTAACACAAGAAACAAATTTAAAATCCCATTATAATTCAAATTCATATGTTTCAGATAAACAAGGATTATATGCAAAATTAAATCAAAATTTACAATATCAATTAAAAGCATTACACTCAATTATACCACCAGATCATGTTGAAATTAAAGTTTATGCAAGTGGTTTAAATTTTAAAGATTCATTAGTATATCGTCGTTTAGTACCACCAGAAGCAGTTAATCATTTAGGTATTGTTGATGATCCAGAATTTGGTTTTGAATGTAGTGGTGTTGTTACAAGAATTGGACAAAGTGTTACTAAATTTAAAGTTGGTGATGAAGTTGTTGCAATTGGTTTTAATTGTACTGGATCTCATGTTGTATTAAAACAATATAGATTTTATTTTAAACCAAAGAATCTTACACATGTTGAAGCTGCATCAATTCCAGTTGTTTATTTAACAAGTTATTATTCATTATTTGTATCTGGATATCTAAGTATTGAAAAGAAAGAATCTGTATTAATTCATGGTGCAAGTGGTGGAATTGGTTTAGCATGTTTATCATTATTAAAAGCAAAAGGATTTAATGGATTATTATTTGTTACAGTTGGATCAAAAGAAAAAGAAAATTACCTTAGAAATACTTATGGTAATTTTATAACTGGTATTTATTCAAGTAAAAATACAGATTATCTATTGGGTATAAAGAAAACAATTCAACAGGTTACAGGTAATAATCAAATATTTAAAGAATTTGGTATTTCATATAATGGTGTTGATTTAATTTTAAATACATTACCATCAACAGAATATATGGATGCAAATTTTAATTCACTTTGTCAAGGTGGTAGAATTGTTGATTTATCAGTAACTCATTTAACATCAAGTGATACAACAGATTTTAATAAATTTAAATATTGTATTGGTTATTCAACTGTTGAATTATTGGTAGCAGGTTTTGAAAGAAATAAATTAATACTCAATGAAATTATGGACATGTTTGTAAATGAAAATTTATCATTATTACCAATTAAAGAATTTCCAGTATCAAAAATTAAAGATGCAATCGAATATATTAATCAACGTGTACATATTGGTAAAATTGTAATTAATCATCAAAATGAAAATTTACTTGATTCAACATTGGTGTCAAATGATAATGAATTTTATAAAGATTATTTAATACCAAATCCAGATTATAGAATAAGTCAAAATTGTAATCTTGGTTCAACTGTATTAATTACTGGTCAAACTGGTCTAAGTTTATCAATTATAAATTGGATATTATCATTTAATTCAATTGAAAAACCAGTTGAATCAATTATAGTATTATCGTTATCACCAATTAAATATGAATTAGAATTTTTAATTAAATATTGTAAATCAATTAATCAGAAAATAATGATTCATTTTTGTCAAGTTGATATTTCAAATTTGGATCAATTATCAAATGTAATTAATCAATTATATATTGATAATAAAGAAACATTAAAGAATGTTAATTCAATATTTCATAATGCATTTTCACCAGTTGAATGTGATCCATTAAATATTGATATGGATCATTTAAATAAATCTCATGGTGCAAAAACAATTGGTGCATTTAATTTACATGAAATTTCATCAAGATTATGGTATGAATCATTGGTTAATTTTGTATTATCATCATCAATTACAAGTGTTATTGGATCACAACGTCAATGTGGATATATTGGCGCAAATTGTGTTTTAGATTCAATTGCAACATTAAGAAATACATTTGGGTTACCTTGTACAACTATTAAATGGGGTGTATTAGGGTCAACAGGTTTCGTATCAAGAAATGATAACATTTCAAAATTATTTGAATATCAAGGTTTAAATCCAATTTCAATTAATATGGTTAATGGTACATTGGATTTAATTTTACAAAATAAACAATTGGCAAATCATAAAATAGTTTCATCATTCAATTATTCAAATGTATTTAATGCATTTAAATTTCATCATTTATCATATAAATTAGATTACTTTTTAAATCCAGTTTTGGCAAAAAGTTTTATTATTGATGATGATGAACTCTCAATTAGAGAAGAAATCATTTCAAAATTTTCAGAGGTACTTGAAACTGAACCATCAAAAATTGCATTAGATATTAAATTAATTGATTTTGGTGCAACATCATTATTAATAGTTGAACTTAAGAATTGGTTGGATAAAACATATTCACCAAATATTTTATCAATTGCTCAAATTCAAAATGTTACAATTAATCAATTAATTCAATTGGTTCAAAATGCATGTACAAAATTAAAATTAAGAAATGCTTCATCAATTAAAAAGAAATCAACTACAACTATTGAAATTGATTGGTCAAATGAAATTAAATTAAATCCAACAATTAGACCATCAAATGATTTAATTGAATATTATAAAAAACATGTAAATCAAATTTATGTTGATAATCAAATTAATGGTGGATTAACTGTATTGTTAATTGGAGAATGCTCATTTGTAGGTATTAACTTACTTGTTAATTTATTAGAGTCATCAAGAATTAAATCAGTTGTAGTAATATCAAATGGTAATTCAAAAGAAGATGTATTATCAATAATTGTAACAACTCTTAAATCACAATATTTGTATGGTTCATTATCAGCAATAGAATTTAATAAAATTGAACCATTTGTTGGTGATTTTACAAAAGATTTACTTGGATTATCAAATTTAAATGAATATACAAGTCTATCGGAATCAATTGATATAATTATTAACACTGCATCAAATACAACTAAACAATTTTGTGCCCATTTGAAATATCAAAATGCAGATAAAAGTTATTTACAAGGTATTGATAATTGTTTGAAATTTGCATCTGTTGGTAAATTAAAAAGATTTGTTCAAATGTCAACAATGGGTAGACATAGTGATTCAAAGAAAGATAAATTAGATGAATATTCATTTCCAGAATTTGATCATTCATTTATTGATCAACAAAATCAAATTGTTAGTGGTTGGATACAAGCAAAGATAGTTGCTGAATACCGTATTAAAGAAGCAGCTAATCGAGGTATACCTTGTTTAATATTAAGAATACCATTTACATTTCCGTCTGAAACTGGTGTTGGTAGAGAAGTTGATTTCATTCAATTATTCCTTCAATGTTGTTATGCAACTTCATCATATCCAACCGGACCAGTTGATGGAATTTCAATTTATTCATCACCTGTTAATTGGTTTTCAAAGAATTTTTCATTCCTTTCTATTGGTAGTGATAAAATTCCACAAGGTTGTTGGAATGATAAATCAAGTCCTATTCCAAATTTATTATGTTATGATTTATTTGGTGAAGCAATTAATCTTAATGGCTTGGTTAATGAATTATCAACTGAATTTGGTTGGAGAGAACTTTCATTTATTCAATTCATTAAAAAAGCTGAAACATATGATGATTTATGTTGTAAGAGATTATCCGGATTCATTAACAAACAGGATGATTTCCTCAGAAACGTAGAAATGCCTGGTACTTACTATCTAAATGAATTTATTAAATCATTGTTAATTGAAAATGATACATATAATGGTTGGAATATAACAAAACAATTAATTATAAAACATTTAGAATGGGCATTCAAAAAGAAAATATTATAAAATAATAATAATAAAGTAAAATTAATAATAATAATAAAGTAAAATTAATAATAATAATAAAGTAAAATTAATAATAATAATAAAGTAAAATTAATTATAGATGGGATCTCTCTTTAATTGAAAGGATGTTTTTATAACCGACACCTGGCATTTTTTTTTTTTTTTTCGTACAATTTATTTTTATAACTAAAAATTGAAACATATAATTAAATTTAATGTTTGTGTCAAAAAAAAAAATTGAAAAAATCCCAATACCAAAAAAAATATCTTGATATTTTATATTCTAAAAAGTTACTTGTTTTTTAAATAAATTTCGCTATTGTTTTCGCTGTTGTTTGTGTGAATTTAGTGTTTGAATTTGAATTATTTTTGTAAAGAAAACCTTTTGGCTTTGAAGACCTGGCATTTTTTTTTTTTTTTCGTACAATTTATTTTTATAACTAAAAATTGAAAAATATAATTAAATTAAAAAAAAATTAAATTAATTTTTTTAATTTTATTTATTTGTTGTATTAAATATGTTTATTCTGATGCTAAACCAAGTGTATTAGTTATTAAAGGCACAATATTTGATCATTTTCCTTGTAAATATTATTATTATTATTATTATTATTATTATTATTATTGTTTTTACTTAAAAATAATTAAATTCTTATTATAATTATAATTAAATATAGTATATAATGGTAATTTCGAGTCAACAGTTGGAGTAGCAGATATTATACCAGGAATGGTTAAAAATGGTATTGATACAACAACTAGAACTCCAATTATAGCATCTTTAGATCCACAAGCAACTCAAAATGTACAAGGTTCTTTACCATTACCAGATATGTTTAAATATCATTTTCAATCCAATCAAAATGCACCATTATCAAAAAATTCTGGTGCAAATTATCCAATGCCAATAGATCTAGTGTTCAATTTGGACCCAAATACAGGTATATATATTTTAGATAATCAAAAATATTTTCCAATTGATTATAGAGGTTATGACACAGATCCATCATATAGAATTTATACACCTTGGAATGTATATAATAATTTTCATTTTTGTTTAAAGGTATGTCCATTTGATCATTACTACAAAAAAAAAATATTAATACTAATTATTTACATTCTTTTCTAAACTAGATGAATAGTCGTTTTACATTTAATGGTGGTGAAGTATTTAATTTTATTGGTGATGATGATCTATGGGTATTCATTGATGATAAATTAGTTGTAGATGTAGGTGGTGCTCATCCTCCAAGAACAAAGAATATTGCATTGAATTCATTGGGTTTAACTGTTGGAAAAGTTTATACATTTGATTTATTTTATTGTGAAAGACATACAGATAGTTCAACAATTAGAATTGAAACATCAATTCAAGCAATTTGTCCATGGTATGATTATTGTGGTGTATGCACCGGTGATGGAACAACATGTTGTAATCCTTTATCAACTTGTAACGATAATGACTTATGTACAATTGATAAATGTCCAACACCTAATCAAGTTATTCCACCTGGTCAAATTCCATCAAAATGTTTACATACAAATGTAACATGTCCAGTAATTGATAAATGTACTATAAATCAATGCGTTTCCACAACTGGGAAATGTTTATCAACTCCTATTACATGCCGTAATAGAACTTCAGAATGTTTATCATTAGAACGTTGCGATCCATTAAATGGTTGTGTATATACTCAAGATTGTTTTGGTGCGCCATGCTTAACTGGTGAATGTTTAAATCCAACTGGTAATGGAAAAGGAATATGTGAAGTAAAAACAAATGTAACATGTAGTGAAGAATTATCATTTGATATTTGTAAAATATATTTATGTGATATTAAACAAGGTTGTAAATCAGAACCAAAATGTCCACAAAATAAAATAACACCATGTGAAATTAATCATTGTAATCCATTAAATGGTGAATGTTTCATTGAAACTTTGGAAGGAACAAAATGTGAATGTGGTTGTGAAGTTGAATTGGCTGCAAATAAATGTTTATTAAATAATTGTGTTGATAATAAATGTCAACCAAATCAAGTAGAAACAGATGATGGAAATGCATGTACACTTGATTTATGTGATCATGAAACTGGTAATGTTACACATGTTGTAAATGTTATTTGCCCTGGTACTTGTACAAAATGTAATACTCAAACAGGTAAATGTGAAACAATTGATGAAAAATGTCAAGATGGTAATGCATGTACAGATAATGTTTGTTTAGATACTGGTATATGTTCAAATTCAACAGTTCAATGTTCAGGTACTGATAAATGTAAAAATTATAATTGTGATCCAGTTAATGGTTGTTTTACAACAGATATAGAATGTCCAAATCAAGGTAATTGCCAAGTTGGATATTGTGATAGTAATGTTGGTTGTTTATTAAAATCACGTGAATGTTTATCACCAGCATTTTGTATTATTTCAGAATGTGACGAATCAATTGGTTGTATTTCATTTGATAAGGTATGCGCATCAAGTAACACTAAATGTCAGAGAGGTGTTTGTAAAAATGAAACTAAAGAAGGCGATAAAGGTAAATGTGATGAAGAAGATTATGACCCATTACCATTCATTTGTAAAACTGCTGCTGTTATTTCAACTGCAGTAGTTGCAGGTGTTGTCGTTGCAAGTGTTGTAGGAGCTGCAATCATTGCATTTGGTAGTAAAAAAGGTTATGATTATTGGAAAACTACTAATGGTAATTCAATGTCTGGTTCAAATTCTAATCCATTATATGAACAATCTAAAAATAATAGTGAAAATCCTTTATATATTGGTAATAATGGACCATAAATTAAAACATACATGTATTAATAAATAAATAAAAGTTTTTGTATTAAAAATATTTAATTATTTTATTTTAATTGTTTTTTGTAAACATTGATGAAGATGAAAATGAAGATGTTAATTTTAAAATTGAACCATCGTCATTTTTCTTTGAAATTAAAGTTTCCAATGATTTTAAACTATCAGATAATGAATCAATTATTTTAATTCTATCTAATATACGATCAATAGTTTGAATTGCAACATCAACTATTAATGCTGGTACTTCATTATTTTTTTGTAATTCATTTACAACATTCTTTAAATCCACACACATAGAATTTGTATTAATTGAAAGATGTTTAATGAATGAACCAAGATGTGATGATATTAATTTAATTGTTTCTGCAAATTCAATATACATTCTATGTGTATTCATTGAACGAGAAATTAAATATAACAATGTACATGTTGCACCAATTAAAAATACTGATATTGGAATTGTTATTGGTATAGTTGATAAACCAACTGTTAATATAACAGATGCTGAAATTATTGTTGCTGGAACACCACCAATACCAGCAATTAATAATTTTACATTTTTAGGATCGCCTTTTAATAAATGTTGTAATCCAAAAAATTTAAATAATTTTCTGTAAAATAATCCATCTGATTCATTACGTATTTTTAATTCAAATCTTTCGATTTGTTCTTTTAATAATTTCATACTTGATATTTTACAATTACTTTTTTTACCACCAATATTAATTGTATTTTGTAAATTATCAATATCAATATTTAATTGATATCCCAACATTGATTTTGTTGCAGTTGAATTAATTTGTGCTTCAGCTATAATTAAATTTTTTCTTATTCTTTTTAAATCATTTGAAATTTCTTTTGATATTTCACTACAATATTTACTTTCATTTAATGTATCTGATACCAATTTAATGAATTCTTCTTGATTCTTTAAAAATCTTTTATTTTCTTTTTTTACCATTTTTTTACTAGTTACTAAAAAATCTTGAACCATATTAATAAATCTTTCATTTTCGTCAACTTTTTTAAAATTTAATTCAATTTCATTTTCTTCTTCTTCTTCTTTACTATTATTACTATTATTTCTATTATTTTTTATATTTAAACTATTATTATTTACAATTTTATGAAAATAATTTTTTTTTTTATTTATTTATTATCAAAAAAATTACCAAAAAAATTAATTTATTCTTTTTTTTTTTTTTTACATAAAATACAACTACCACACACTTACCCACATTTATTCACATACAATAAATATTTATCTATTTATATTCAAAGAGTTGATAAAAATAAACCTCTAATAATTTTAAGTTTACTTGTTGTAAAATATTAAAATAATTTTGCCCAATAAAAAAACTCAGTGTGTAAACTGACTGAGTGGTGCCTGTAAAAAAAAAAAATCACCACAAAACTGACAATATTAGATTTCTTAAATTATGAAAAAAAAAAAAAAACATTACACATACGCCCACACACTCACATACTCACTTAATTTCATATTCAAAAAATTATAATGCATTATATTATTTTTTTTAATATTCCATTCACACTAAATTGAAAATAATATTAATACAAATAACATATTGTTAAAATGGGAAATAAAAATTCAACAAATAATAATAATAATAATAATAATAATGATAATAATGCTAATAATAGTTTAATTGAATTAGGATTAGATAAATTTAATTTATCAAACATACCACAAAATAAACAAGAAATAATAACATTATCAGTTAACACATTAGAGAAAATAATTCTAATTTTAAAAAAACAAAATGATAAAGAAAAATTGGTTTTAAATAATTTATTTTTAAAACTTTCAGATCATAGAAAATTATTAGAAGAATTATTTGAAGATTACTCAAAAAAATCAAATACTATTGAAAGTAACATTTTAATATTCAATGCAAAAATTAATTCAATTCAAGAAATGGTTGAAAATATAAATAAAAATCCAGATCAATCACAAATAATTAACTCAACAATTGATAATATTTTAAATAGTTTATTATTAAATATTGATAATTTAGAAAATATATTTGAAAGTGATGGTACTGGTTCAAAAGAATTAAATGAAAAAAAAGATAATTTCATTGAAAAATCAAGATTATTAATAAAAGAAATTGATAAAGATCAAAATAATCAATTTATGATTAAACATGCAACATTATTTGCAAGTATTGCAGGATTTCTTGGTATTGGTGGTACAACTGCTTTAACAGTTACAGAATGTATTGGTACAACTGCATTAATTGCAACTGGTGCTACATCATTTTTAATTGTTGCTCCTTATGCATTACCTGTTATTGCTACATTTGGTGCAATTGTTTATGCATGTATTTCATTTTATCAAGAATCTGTTGAAAGAAATAAGAAAATGGATATGTTAAAAAACATTTTAAATTATTATATTGACAATATTGAATTTATTAGTCAAACAATGGACATTATCATTAAATCAGTTTGTCAAGAATTAAAATCAAAAGTTGAACATTTCAAAGCACTAGAACTAGAAAACAGGGTCATATTTGATTTAAAATCAATTAAAGATGAATTTTCAAATATAATTAAAAATCAAAAGAAAATAGTTGAAAAAATTAAAGAAATGAAAGAATATGAAAAGAATTTATCATATCAATGTCACGATATTAGAAATCATAAACAAATAAAAAATTAATTATTATTATTTTATTTACAATAAAACACACACATTTTTGTTTTTTTTTCAATTATTTCTTATATTAATTGAGAATGATTTAATGTTATCTAAACAATAAAAATAGATAAACTGAACCAATAGATAACAAATAAAAGTTGTGTGTGTTATTGTGAAAAAAGTTTATTATTTTTTTAAAAAAGCACAAACAAACAACCTAATAAACATCCACCTATGTAACTTAATGAATCCTATTATTTAAATATTGGTTAATGAATATATAATATAAAATATACCAATGGTAATGTTATTTATTAAATTTATATATATAAATTTATATTACCACGATCAATTGAAATCATCAGTTTTAGAATACCAATTCTTTTCTTCGAATTTATCATCATGTTTAAATGCTGCTGCACGAGCTGCTGCAAATAAGAAATCACTAAGTCTATTCATAAATATTGCAACAGTATCTGGAATTAAACCAAATTTTGATAATCCAATGATTTCTCTTTCTGCTCTTCTACAAATAGTTCTTGCTAAATGTAAATGTGAACTTGCTAATCCAACTCTAATCTGTTGTATTCAGCTGAAATATTAATAACATATGCAATAATATACACGCATGATGATAATCAAATTCAATAACATACCGGTATAACAAAGTATTTTAAAGGTGGTAATTTTGAATCAATTTTATCAATCCAAGATTCTAATACTTTAACATGATTATCATTGAATTTAGTTTTCTCTTTTTGTGTTTCTTTTGAATTATCCAATGGTGTAGCCTGTAAATGTTAAACATTTAATTTGGTTTAGTATATGCATGTATATCTCCACAAACAATATAACAAATTACAAACTTACAATACAAGCACCTATATCCAAGCAAATACTAATTAATTTTTCAAGATATTCTTCTAAACCATTTTTATCGATGATACAATATTCCAAAGCAACACCCATACTTGCTGATAATTCATCAACTGATCCTAATGAATGAAAAAATGTATCATTCTTTGGTCTTCTTTCACCATTATATAATGCTGATGTACCTTTATCTCCTGTTTTTGTATATAATTTCGATCTAAATACTTTACTTTCTTCTTGTTTGTTATCTGACATTATTATCTTTTTTTTACCTTTGCTATTGACAAGACAAAAAAAAAATGAAAAATTTTATAAAAAATTATATTAAAAATAAATTAAAAAAAAAAATGAATATCAGTGTGTGTATTTATGTGCCATTTATAAATACACATACATAAAAGTTTAATAGTGTATGACATATATAAATAAATACTCTCAATATAGATAAAAAAATATTATTATTATTATTATTATTATTTTTTTTTTTTTTTTTTTTTTTTTACCAATATAACAAAAAAAAAAAAAAATTAACAAAATTAAACAAAAAAAAACAATAAAAAAGAAATTTTATAAATTTTT
>JACAFY010006380.1:0-28222 GCA_015252635.1 Dictyostelium capitatum
AATTAAAATTTATTATAATTTTTTAAAAAAAATTTTATTAAAAAATTATTTTTTTTATTTTTTTTACAAAAAAAATAAAAAAAAAAAAAATTAAAAAAAAAAAAAAAAAACAATTTTTTCTTTTTTTTTTAACGAAGAATTAATCATAACGTGATGAATAAATTAAAATTTATAAATTATAAAAGATATTATACAACAACTACAACAACCACTATAATCAATAATAATAATAATAATAATAACACAATTAATAAACCATTTTTAATTAAAGGATTAAATATTGAAAATAGAAATGAATTATTTAAACTTGATAATGAATTGATAAAGAAAAAATTACAACAATTTAAAGATGAATCAAATATGGTTATTAAAGAAAGAGGTATTGAATTAGTTGATCAATTATCAACAATATTAAATATACCAAACTCAACATTAAACAATTGTATTCAATCACCATTCACACTTAGATTATATATGATAGCAGCAAACCAAGGTATATCATTTTACCATCATGAATTACGTAAACAAATTACACCACATGATGATATTGAACGTCAAAAAAGAAAAGAAATTGTTGATAAATTAACAAATCAAGATTTAAATGATACAATGTTAAAAAAGAAATCTAGTAAAAAGAAATCATTGGATGAAAAGAAATCAATGTCAATGGAAAGAGAAATGGAATTAGTTAGAGAACAACAACAAGAAGAACAACATTTTCAACAACAATTACAAATTTCAACAAAATGGAATATGGGTCAATTAGAAATTCAACCTTCAATTGATTCATTTCATCAAGATGATTTATTTGTATCATTTAATCCATATGAATCAACTCTATCAAATAGTGAATCATTTTCAATTGCAACTAGATTATCTAAATTTTATTGGAAAAAAGATATAACAAAATGGGAAATGTTTTCAAGTTCAAAATTAAATCAATTAATACCACAACTTCAATTTCATATATTAGATAAAATTAAATTTGATAACAACAATAACAACAACAACAACAACTCAATTATTATATCACAATTTATAGATTCAATTAAATTTATATCAAATGAAATTAATCAAATTGATTTAAAAATATTTGAAAATTTAAATTCATCAAAAGATATTGGTAATCAAATATTGGAACCAATTGAAACTGGTGAAAATTTTAAAGGAATAATTGCAAATTCAATTGTTGATAGTTTAATTTATATTAAAGGTCACCATTATAGAATAACATCTGAACCATTTATAACATTTTTTCAAATTCTAAAAGAAAATGTAGACTATTTTTCATCATTGGATAAATATAAACAATTTTTAAATCAATTATTAGATACATTATTATTTGATACAATTGTATTTGATCCATTCAATCAAAAACGTACAATATCAAATGAATTTGATTACAAATTAAAATTGGATATATTACAACGTGAAGCACAAAGACAATTTAAAGTTTATCATAATTATAATACTTGTCCTGATCCACAGCGTCATGAAGAAGCTGATCTTAGAAAACTATCACATTTATGTAAAACATTTTCAAAACGTTCAACATTGGATTTTATTCAAGAATCAAAAAAATATTTAACACCTTCAATGTTTTCAAATGGTATAATAACAAGAAATGGTAGTGGTGGTAATAGTAGTTGTAATGAATTTGAGAATGAATCAAAATCAATTAAAATTAAACAATTAACTGAAGGTTTATATACATGTATACCATCAACTATAACATTATTAGATTTTTCAATTTCAAATTCAAATTTAGAAAATAATTTATTTGATACACCAAATGGTAAATTAGATGGTATTTCAAGTATTGATGATTTAATTTATTCATTTTCAAAATCAATTCAATTCTTTCAACGTGATACAACATTATCAAATAGATTTTTAAATTTTATTACAAATTCAATCAATGGTTTAAATAATCCAATTTATAAATTATTAATTGAATTAGAAGAAACATCAATGCAATTAACTCAAGAAAATGATTTTGATGAAAATCCAATTGATAATTGGGTTGGTGGCATGTCAATTGAATTAGAAGAAGATTTAGAATATGATGAAACTAATGATTTCAATATAGTACCATCATCAATTTTTAAATTAGTTAAAATTAATAATCATTTATTATCACAATTACATAAAACATTTTCTGAAGATTTAGATTTACAAATACAAGAATTTGAAATTACAATTAAAAATAAAAAAGTATTAGAAAGAGAAATCAAAACACATAATGAAAAATTATCAAAATTAATTATTGATTCTAGAAATTCAATTCAACCAACACTTTATTTCATTGGTATTCAAGATAATCAAGTTTATACATTAGAAATTTCAAATGAATGGGAATTAATTTGGAATCAATTATTAATGTTTAAAAATGGTGTATCATTAAATAAATTTATAAATCTTCAAACATCTGTTGATATAAATACATTTTTAACAACATTAACTGATTTAAATCGTTATGGTGTTGTTGGTTTATTTCCTAAATTTTAAAATAAATAAATAAATTTTTATGAAATCTCGTTTTTTTGTAAAAAAAATTTTATTTTTTTTCATTTTTTTTTTTTTTTCATTCAATAAATTTAATTTACCGAAGAAGAATAACAATAATGCAAAAAATATCACCATCAGAATCATTATTTATACAACAAGGTGTTGAAAATAATATAAGATCAGATGGTAGAACACGTACAGATTATAGATATTTCACATTGGAAACTGGTGAAATTATACATGCAAATGGATCATCACGAGTTAAATTATCACAAACTGAAGTTTTGGTAGGAGTTAAAGCGGAAATTACACATATACAATCAGAGATTACAGCAAATTTACAGCAATCAGATATATCAAAAAGACTAGTATTCTCTGTAAATTGTTGTCCATCAGCATCACCTGAATTTGAAGGAAAAGGATCAGAATTTTTAAATATTGAATTAGCAAAACAATTGGAACGTTTATATTCACATCCAAATGTAATAAAGAATTTAAAATTATCAAATCCAACTACAACATCAACAACAGAAACAACAGAACAAACAATAAATAATAATGGTGATGATAATTGTTTATCAATTGTACCAGGAAAATATTATTGGACATTATATATTGATGCAATTGTATTGGATTCAGATGGAAATTTATTTGATGCACTTTCAATTGCGTGTAGAGCAGCATTATTTAATACAAGAATACCAAGAGTAAAAGCAATTCAAGGTGAATATGAAGAAATTACATTTGAAGTTTCAGATGATCCTGAAGATACATTATCATTATCAATTGAAAATATACCATGTTGTGTTACATTAACTAAAATTGGTACTCAATTTGTAATTGATACAACATTACAAGAAGAACTTTGTATGAATGCTCGTTTAACTGTTGGTATAAATTCAAATTCTTCAATTTGTTCAATTCAAAAAGGTGGTATGGAAGGTTTAGATCCAATAACTATAAATCAAATGATTAATACTGCTAAAGTAGTTGGTATTAAAATATTAAATATAATGGATAAAACATTAAAAGAAAATAATTTGTAAATCATGCTTCACACAATAAAAATTTATCCGTTAATATAAATATTCAAAATGCGCTAAAATTTTAAATTTTACACCGGCTAAAAAAAATTTTAAAATTTTTTTTTTTTTTTTTTTTTTTAATTACATTTGTTAACACGCACAAGCTTCACAACTACAACTCGAGATTATTTTCATTTTATTTTATTTATAAAAAAATTATACACACATTACATTTTATGTCAATTAATAATTATCAGTGAAAGCATACACAACACACATACACACACACACAACATTAAAAAATGACAATTGAATCAGACATTGTTAAAGAAGTTTTAGTAAAAGTTGCAAGAGTTTGGGATGAATTAGGAATTGATCAATCATATAGAAAAAACCAAATTGATATGTATGTATTAATATTTAAAACAATATATATATATATACCAATATACTAAAATTAATTTGAACTATTAGGGCATCTGAAAAAATTATTGAAATTTATAATTCATTACTAAAAAAAGAAGAAGCATATAGAGAAGATATTATTAAAGATATTATATCAGGGTTAGAATCACTTTGTTCAATGTCAACTGAATTGGGTGAAACTGTTAATGATGTATGTAATATTTTAAAATATCATAATAAACATATATACACACATATATTAATACATACATACAATAATATCTATAGAATAATGGTGTATTATCAACAATGTCACTTTTTCAAAGATTAGAATTTATTGAAAATGAAAAAGGTAAATTAAGAAAAAGAACTCAAGATAGAATGGCAATCATTGAAGATTTAGAATTTGGCATCGATGAATATTCAAAAGAAATGGAATTAAAAGATTTTAATCAAAGTAATGCTGATGAAAGTACAATTCAAGGTAATGATTATTCTATGGATAAAATATCTTCATTAAAAAGAAAACTATCATTTTTAAAAAACCAAAGAGTAAGTAGTAGTTGTATATATAATGCACACAATATATATACATACTAATAATAATAATAATAATATTATTATTATTATTATTACAATATTGTTATAGGATGAATTATTTTATAATATTCAAAATATATCAATTGAAATTGTTGAACTTTGGGAAGAATTAAGAGTATCACCAGATACAGAATTAGAGAAATCAATTCTTTTAATGGGACAATGTCAAATTGATAAACCATCACCAATATCACTTAGTCAAGCAACATTAACTGTATTAGAACAAAAAAGAAATAAATTACATATTATTAAAGCTGAACATGAAGAAATGGTTTGTGATTACGCTAAAAGAATTACATTGCTTTGGGATAAATTAGAAATACCTGAAGATGAAAGAGAATCATTCTTTTCAAAAACTGCAGGTCTTGGTTCAGATGTAATTGAAGCTGTAAGTATTAATACTAATTATACACTTTATATACTACTATTCGTATTATATATATATATTAATGTTATTATGTTTTTATACTACTACTATTACTACTACAGTGTAGAGAAGAATTAGATAGAGTTGAAGAAATTAGAAAAACAAGTTTATTAGAATTAATTGAAAAAGTATTAAACAAAATTGAAATTTATTATAATCAATTACATTTACCAATTGAAAAATTATATCAAGTTGTTGAAGATAATGGATTAAATAGATGCCAAGAGTCAGAAGATCTTTTAGAATTATATGAAATGGAATTAACTCGTATTGGTAAACTTTATGAACTTTCAAAACCATTATTATTATTAGTTGAAAAAAGAGAAACAATTAGAAATTATAAAATTGAATATGAACAAACTATATTGGGTGATAAAGAACGTTTATTAAGTAAGAAATTTGATCGTGCTAGATTTGAAAAAGAAAAAGAATTAAGTACCGCTTTTCAAAAGTTACCATTAATTGAAGATAATTTAAAAAAACAATTAATAATTTGGCAACAAACTTATAACCAACCATTCACATATGAAGGTTATAATTATTTAGAATTAATGCAACAACAAGCTGATAGTGAAAAAAGATTAAAAGAATCTGAAAAATTAAAAAAAGAAAGAGAAAAAACAACAACAACTTCAATATCCAATACAAATGTAAATTTAAATGGTAGTGGTAATAGTAGTAATGGTAATTTAAATAATTTAAATAATGGTAATTGTAATAGTAATGGTATAAAGAAATCAACTTCATCATCATCAATTAGTAGTAATAGTGCACCTAAAACACCAACATCATCACGTGTTTTAAAATCTGTTCAAACACCTGGTACCCCAAAATCAAAAGTAACAACAATGGAGAATTTAGTACAATCACCATATGGTAAACCATTATTAAAAAAGAGAAGTCCACTTTCACCACTTCCAATTAAAAATTTAACAATTAATACACCAAGTGGTAATGGTAGTCGTTCAACTGCTGCAACAAAACCAACAACAACAACAACATCATCTAAACCATCATCATTACATACAGTTTCACCAAATAAAAAAAAGATTCAATTTTCATTAAATACAAATCCACCGCATAATCATCACAGTAATAGTAAACCACCAACCTCTACATCAAGTATTAAAAAACCAGCTGTTCCAATTCAAAAACCAATTAAACAACAAAATAATGAAAATATAAATCATAATCAAATTAATAATAATTATAATAATATTCAAAATCATAAACCAATCTCAATGGTTATAACAACACCATCTTCAGTTGCTTCAGTATCCTCTTCTTCATCATCTTCATCATCTTCATCCTCGTCATCACATTCAACATCATTTCAAAGTAATAGTTCATATTATTTAAATAATAATCAAAGACAAAATATTAATAACAATGGCAATGGTGGTGGTAATTCAGTTTTTAAAAGTAATATTTGTAATGATTCAATTATAATTAATAATCACCAATATAATGATGACTTAATTATGAATGATACATTTGATCCAATGATATAATTCAAGCAACAATAATAATAATAATAATAATAATAATAATAATAATAATAATAATAATAATAATAATAATAATAACAACAATTTTGTATATATAAAAATTCAAAGCACCACATACTCTATATTTTGAAAAGCTAATTCGTTTCAAATAATTTGATAATTCATATAAATATACCTTACACAAAAATACATATATACACTTTCGATAAAAATAAATAAATTATTCGTTTTTTTTTTTTTTTTGAACCCAAAATTTAGTGATTGTCGCATGTGTGGTAATGGTATTACCTTTGTGTAATTATTTGTTTAAATACCATTGAACCTATAAAATTGGGTTTCCATTTAAATGCAATATGCAGCAGAAATTTCAGATTTTTTTTTATTTTTATTTTTTTTTAAATTTTTTTTTTTTTTTTTTAATGATTTTGTGTGACCAGGAATTGGCATAATTTTTGCAAACTTTTTACATAAAAAATTCATCTCCAACCCGAGTGTATAATAATAAACACATTATTTATTTACATTGTTAATTATATCATATTACAACCTCAACAACAGCAGTTATATTCAACACTTATTATATTAGGAGGAGTGAAAAAATAATTTTTAAAAGTTTTTGTTTTTTAAATTAAAAAAATTCACACACGCTCATACATACAGATAATAAATTTAATAAATAGTGTACACACAACAGATAAATAATAAAATATCATAGCATATTTTTGTATATAATACAACAACAACAACAATAATAATAATAACCATCAAAAATATAAAAGCAGAGATTATATAGTATTAAAAAACAAACTATACATAGCTCTCATGGATATAAAAATTTAAAACCAACAACAATTTTTATATAATTATATATACATACACAACCAATATAACAATAACGATAACAAATACACACACAAAGTAATAATATATAACACACACATATACACACATATACACAATGGGTTCATTTTTTACAGGGATCCAGTTTCCTCTTTTACTTTTATTCTCATCAGTAACCTTAATTGTATCATTTCAAATAGGTAGAATTCTATATAATAAGTATGTTTTCAAAATAATTACATTTTTATAATAATGTACATATATATGTATTTATATTAATGCTGGTACCTTGAAACATTACAGACATAATATATTTTCATTTAGATTTGGATTTCTATTATTAGGATTTATATGGGGATTAATAAGATCAATATTTTGGAGTTTATTTAATATATGGTCACCCAAAGAAACTCTTCCTGCTTGGGCTCAAACCCTTTATTTAATTCCAATCAATGTACAATTTGCAACATTTTCACTTTTAGTTTTATTTTATGCTCATGTTGTACACAGAGCAACTTGGGAGAGATTTACAAGAATACGATTCACTATAGCTTATTTATCTGTAAATATGGTTTTATTAGTATTACAATGTAGTATGTATCAAACAAACAAACGGCAACAACAAATAAACAAATACAATGGATACCAAATCACAATCAATATATACTAACAGTAATATAATCAATACATAATTATAGCATACATTGGAGTATCATCATCTGTTACTGGTAAAGGTATAAATGATATAATGAATCAAGTTCAATTTGTATTGAATGGAATTGTATTTTTATTATTAGTTTCAATTTTAGCATTTTATGGTTATAGATTAAGAGTTATAATGCAAACTACAAAAAGTCATGTAGGTATAGGATATTTATATAGTTTAGTTAGTATGTATACATATTATTAACTTATATTCTAATATACTATAAATGCAGTTACAATCTCAATTACCATTATCAATTATACCAATTACATTTTTTATATTTTTATGTTTTACCAGTAGATGTATTTTTGACTTTTTTGCAGCATTTGGTGAAATTAATATTCAATTTGGCCCAACATCAAACATTACAAATGCACAAAGATTAAAAGATAATATCACAATTTTCGTAGCTTATTTAGTATGGGAAGTATTACCATACATTTTAATATTGGTATTATTTTGGAGAATTCCCACAACTCATATTGGAGCAAGAAGAGGTAAAAATGTAAATTCATTTGCATACCCACCTCAAACTGCTGTACCTGGTAGAAGTGTACAAACTTCAAATTCTACAAATGTAAATTCATTGTTATATCAACAACAACAGCAACCTGGTAATTTAGCTAGATTATTTTTGGATCCACAACGTTATGATTCTGATGATGAAACTACTACATTAATTAAAGGAAGTCCTGTATTATATAGTGGTAGACATTCACCTTATTCAACTACACCTGTTCATGGTGGTTCAAATGAATAACAAATAATAATAATAATAATATAAATAACAAATAATAGCATTAATTACATTACGAACGAACGAATGAACGATCAAACAAAGCTTAGAGTAACCAATAATAACAACAACAGCAATGAATAAAACCAAACAAATAATTTAATTAATTAAAAAGTTAGTACTACCTCCCTCCTCATAAATAAATAAATTTAAATAAAAAAGTAAAATTTTAAAAAAACAAACAACCTTTAATGTATTTGTAATAAATTAAATTAAACTTGATAGATGTATAAGGTTTATTCAAGATGATGATGATGATTATGAAGATCAATACAATTACAATGAAGATAATGAAAATATTCAAGATCAAAATATTCAAGATAATGAAAATATTCAAGGTTATGAAAATATTAAAGTTGAAGATCTGTTTGGTTATGATAATGCAACCACTCCACAACATCCAACGAATTATCAAATGATTGTTAATTCACATGTATTTGACAGTTTGTTGTTAAATGAATTGGTCATAATGACAAGTAATCACGAGGGAACTTGGTCATACAGAGAAGCACATTTAGATGACAGAAAAAAGTAACATATATACCATACTATATATCATACTCTATTAAAAATATGCTAGCATTGTTATTAATTTCAGATACATGTCACCTAGTTTGGATCATTTTCATGTTTTGGTGATGTTAATACAGTTAATGAAAATGTATTAAGATATTACAAAGATATTAATTTGGGTGCAATTAAATACACAATTATCGAATCCATTAAAAAAGGTGAATTAGTTAGCTTTAATGAAATTTGTATATATTTGAATAAAAACATACCTGTGGAATCATCTGAGCATTAGATGAGAAATTGGTAAGAATGGTATTGGGTACTACAATTTATGATGGTAATGTTGAAGAATTTAAAGATCCAGACATTAGATTAAGAGGTATTGTTAATATAGATTATCAAAATCAAATATACCAACCAATGGACTTTGTAATATGCAATGTGGTAATTGTCCAGTAAGTAATATGATACTCGTTTATAATTTGCCTCTTTTGTTTTTTTGCTAATATATCTTGGTATTACTTTCAGGTACCAATGTAGCGATATTGAAGGATCTTTGGTTTCGCCAAGTACCTGTCGATATTTTAAAGAATACTTAGACCAATAGGTTTTTGTTAAATTTAGTAATACCGATAAAAATCAAAATAATAATAATAATGATAACAATAATAACAAATAACAATAATAACAAACAATAACATTAATTAAATAAAAAATAACGAGTACTTCCTTTATCATAAATAAATAAATAGATTAAAATAAAAAAGCACAACTTCAACTCCAATGTTTGATTAACTATTCGTTAATCTGTTTGTTTATTATTATTTGTTATTCATCTGAACCACCATGAACAGGTAGTTGAATAAGGTGAATGTCTATCTACCACTATAATACAGGACTTCCTTTAGTTAATGTAGTAGTTCGTATATATAAATATATTTAAAAATAATCTAGCTAAATTAAAAATCAATGATGGTGGTTTTTTTCTTTTTTAATTCCTTTTTATGTAATATTTTGATATTATCAATAATATAAATTGGAATTTTAAATTAGTCAATGTAACCTTGAAAAATTGAATTTACAAAGTAGATTATATTAATAAATAAATAAATAAATAATTATATTGATGTTAAACACACATCATTTTTTTTTTAAAAAAAATACAAAACAGAAAAAAATAGAAGGATGTTTAGATATAAATTATAAAAAAAAAAGTAAGACATATTTTTTTATTGTTGTTGTTTTGAAAGTTGATTTTTTAAATTTGTATTTTCAAATTCAAGTTTGTTTGAATATAATAAAACTTCATCTTGATCTTTAATTAATGATTCATATTTAATTTTCATTTCTGATAATTCACTTTCCAATTTTGTAATTTTCTGAGCAGTTGGATCGTTTCTTAGAGATAATGATGGTGAAGTTGAAACCTTTTTAAGAGTATCTTCTTTTTGTTGTCTAAGTAATTGATTTTCATTTAATAATTGTGTTACTTTTTGATTTAATTGTGATACTTCATTCTCTAATTGGACAATACGGTTTTGGTTTTGATTTTGATTTTGATTTTGTTCACTTTCTGATCTTAAACGTAAAAGTTCAAAATAATCTGATGACTCTAATTGACCACTTAAACTATTAATATTATTAGTTGATTGTTGTTGTAATTGTTGTTTAACTTGATTGTATTGATTATTAATTTCTTCAATTTGATCATCTTTTTCAACGATAACATCTTCCAATTTATAAACTGCGTCACTTAGAGATGCAATTTCTTTAACTTTATCTTCCAATAGAGTTAATAATTCTTGTTCTGTATTATTTGAAGTTGATTGTGATGTTTGTTGTGCTTGAGTTTGATTTGTCAATTGTTGTTGTAATTGTTGTAATAGTAATGTTTGTGTTTGTTGTGCTTGTTGTAATTGTTGATTTTGTAATTTAACGTTTGTAAATTGTTCAATTAAATCAATGTTTACTTTTTTTAAATTTTCAAATTCTATATTATTTTCATTTGATGTCAAAGTGGTGGTTACATTGTTGATTGGTGGTGAAGATGATGAATGTGTTATATGTTGATGACCATGACTATGATTATGACTATGATCATGTTTATGAGGTGCTAAAGGAGATTGTGATTGTGGTGAAGTTGTAGATATATTATTGTTGTTGTTTGATGATGGTGGAGAAGTTGAAGTTGAGGTTGTATTTGTAGCATGTGAAGGTGTTTGTCTTTTACCTGGTCTTGGTTTATTAACATTTGTACCAATTTGTCTAATTTTATCATAGATATCTTTAAAGAACAATGTGAAATCAAAATCATATAAAATGATAGATTTAGCTGCACTACTTGAAGGATCAAATAATTCTTCACCTTGTTCAGCATTTGTAAATGAATCTGATTTTCTAAGTGAATCTAATTTCTCTTTGAAAATGTTTACAGTGATACGGTGATTAATGATCGAACTTAAATTGGATCTGTTTTGTTCTGCTGTTTCATCATCCATATACTGTACACAAATTCCCAATATCAATGTACATAAACCTTGAATATGTGATTGTAAATTTGCTGCACTAGTGGTATTTGAATTTGGTGATAAAATCAATTCAACCAAGAATGAAAGATGTTGATTACCTTCGAAAAATACTCTGATACTCTTTGGTGAGTCTGCAAGCCAAACTGCTAATAATTTCAATAATCCAATTTTAATGGTTGGATCAATATCATTCTTTTTAGTTGATATAATGCATGCCATTAATTTTGTAAATAATGTAACTGGTTGTTGAGCTTCTGCTATTGATTTTGGTACTTGTAATGGCATTTTCAATAGCTGATCTTTGGTATGAGTTGAATCTTTCAACATGTACATCAGTACAACACTTGCAAACCAAAAGCATGATATATCAAATGGTCTACCAGGAACTGGTGTTTCAAATGAAAACAATGCCTTGTAAAGATGTTGGCCAATTGATAGGTTTTCAAATTCCAATTGTTGTTTTAATTTTTCATCTTGAACAGGTGAAGTTTTACCAGTTGTTCCAGTTGTTGTTGCTGCTGTATCTTGACCACTGTTATCTGAAATTATAGTGGATGCCAATGCCATTTGTGCTTCTTCATTGTTATATAAATAAGATTTAAATACATGAAATGCTGATGACTTTTCAATTATATCTTTACTGTAAAGCATTACAGTTGTTAAACGAAGTAATGCGGTTTGGCTTTGTTTTGAAACTTCACTTTTCATAGTTACACCACTAAACTCTGATATGTTCTCCGGATTCAAATGAATTATTTCGCCCAATGTATATAAACTTTTACTACGAATAACTTGTGATGACATTTTACCCAAACCCAACCTAATTATCAAATTCATTATACCAGATTGAGAAATTACATGTTGATTTGGTGGTGTACTAACATTGTTTCTTTCAACCAATGCTAATATTATATCCAAAGTTGACATTATAATACTAAATTTATTATCTGATAATATCCACATATCTGTATTTTGTACTTCCAATAATGGTGATAATCCTTGAATACAACCAGTTTCTCTGAAAAAGTTCTGTGTTTTCAAACTATTAATATTATATACATTATATTACATTATAATATACATATAATAGTTATTTCAAATTTGAACATACCTGGTTTGAAACATTTCCTTTTAATAAATTATTTAAAATTAAAATACAATCATTTACAATTACACCACCTTCAGATAAACCTTCTTTTTTAATGATTTCAAGTAATATTTCAAATGCACTTTCAAATGCAACAATCTTTTGAATTTCTTGATTTGATTTTGTTAATTCCAATATAATTAATAATGCCTCTGTACAGTTTTAAAGTTGATATGTTAGTAGTCAAAACTAATTATTTCAATATACATATACAATATAAAATACATACCATTTCTAATCATATCTCTTTTATCTACTAATAATGACATAATATTTGGCATTGACATTGGACAAGATAAAATTGATTCTTGAACTGCTTCAAATCTATTCTTTATGAGAATATATAAAAATCTTGCAATATAATATCTAACATAATAATCGTTCAACTTTAATAGGTCACATATAACAACAAAATTGTTTTTAACGCTAATAAATAATTCTGTGTTATGAATTTCAATTATATTATCATCTTTCTGAAAATAAAAAGAATTTGATATGAGTATAATGTTGATTTGTGTAATTACAAATCTAGTTTTACTTTAAAATTTCTTTTTACTTACAGGTAAAGTTGTCATAATTAATGTTAAAATTTGAATTATTTCACGTACTAATTCAATATCATTCTTATTTTCTTCTAATAATGTGGTTAAAACTGATATTCTTGAACCTACTGCTTGATGACAACTTCTATTAATACTTGATAACTGTGTAATTGCATCTTTTTTAATTTCAATTGTTGAACTTGCATCTTGTATCTTATCCATTAATGCATCAACTTGTACATTATTAACACCACTACCTCCACTGGTTGATGATCCACCGGTTTTAACATTATTTAAAAATCCACCAAACCAAGTTTTATTCATAATTATATTATTATTTGTTATTTACTATGTGTATATTTATAGTGATAAAAATAATTATAAAAAAAAAACACACACAAATAAATTTATATTATTCGTGTTTAAAAATTTTATTATATGACAATCTGAACAAACAAATTTAATTTTTAAAAAAAAAAAAAAAATTTGAAAATTTAAAAAAAAATTATTTGTATGAATAAAAAATAAATAGAATTTATTTATTTAAAAGAAGAATTATAATAAATACAACCTTTTAAAGTGATTTATGTTAATATATTATAAATTAAAATAAAAAAAAGAAAGAACATAAGAATGTATTTATTACTATTTTATTTTTATTTTTTATAATGACACTCTACCTGGTCAAAAAAAAAAAGTTAAAGATATTTTCAAAATATCATTTTTCATTGTCATTTGATTTTTTTTTTTTTTTTGATCTCCTACTCCTACTCCATTAAATAATAATATTATATGATAATAAAAATGGAAACAAATTATCATATATTTTCAGATAAATGTAAAAATAATAATGAAAAACCAATAATTGAAACAACACCAAATCAAATTAAATATGAATTACCAAATGTTGTATTATTGGGAGATAATGGTATTGTTGAAGGGCATCCATTAACAAATCCATATTATTCTGGTGAAGATAAAGAGATAATGAAAAAAATGTTAAATTATTTTATAGAGTTTACATCACTTTGTAAAATCAATCCATTATTTTCAAAATCAACATCCATTAATAAAGATAGACCTCATTTCAGTGTTTCAATGGATGGTAATGAAAAATTACGTTGTATTATAAATAATTATCAATCAGCATTACAATTAAAAAAATATTATTGTGTTGGTTTCTTTGGTACAAAGAGTATCGATTATAATTCAAAATTATCGGAAATTATTGCAAGTGATGATGCATTAGTATCAGTTTTACCAGAGTTTCCTCAAATAATAGGTTATGTAACAATTGAAAAGGATGCACCAGAAACTAAAGAATTACAATCACATTTACCAAATGTACAAGTATCAAATTATGCAAATATAGTTATAATTGAAAATTTAGATGTAATTAATGAATGGAGAAAATATACAGTTCATAGAGATGCAAATATTTATTTATCACCATTATATTATCATATGGTTAGAATTCATAATGCCGAAATTCAATTTCCATTGGGTGCTTCAAATTTTTTGGACTACCTTGAAAAACGTAATTCAGTTAATACTGATTCAACTAGTTTTAATCTATCATTCATTAGAACTAAATATTATTCATTCACTGCTGATGGTAAAGTTAATTTCAGAGGATTAAGAGAATATTCAGAAATTACATTTGCTTCATTCTTAAGTCCAAATGCATTTGAATTTTACAAAAAAGTAGTTGAATCAATTGGAAAGGAATTAAATGTACCAGTTAGATTAATTGATGTTTACAAAGAAATGTTGGTAAAACAAGAACAAACTGGAGTAATTGCAAATATGTCAAAATTACCACATATGTTAATGAATGAATTTAATATTGATTATGCATTTATGTGTGGATTAGCATATGTTAAAGCTGGTGATGAAATATTAACACCAATTGTATCACCAGTAAGAATTGAAGATCATTATCAAAATAAACCAATTTATTTCAGTAATGTAATTACCAAACATTCAAATCAATTAATAAATTCAATTAATGATGCAACTTCATTTTCACATAATGGTAAAGAATCATTTTCAGGTTATCAAATATTTGAAAATTATTTAAAAACTGGTGATAGTAGTAGTGGTAGTAATAATTCAATTGATAGTAAATTTACAAGTACCATTAATACAGGATCACATTTAAAATCAATTCAATCAGTAATAAATGGTGAATCAGATATAGCATCAATTGATTCAACTGTATTGGATACTGAATTATTAAATGGTACAATTTCACTTGAAAAGGATATTAAAATTATTAAAACACTTGGTCCTTATACTATACCTCCATTAGTTGGTAAAATATCATCAATTCATTATGATAAATTAAACCAAATCCAATCATTTTTATCAAGTAATGAATTTACAACATCATTTTCTTTAACACTTTCAAATTTTAATTATAAAAGATTTGAAAAAGTAAATTCATCAGATTTTATTGAAATTTCAAAAATTAACAACAAATAAATCACTGTTATATTAATCTATTAATCTTTGCTTATTATTTTTATAATGACTTGTTGTTTTTGTGTATTAGTTTATAATGAAGAAATTGATATATAATTTCTTTTTCAACATTCAATTCATATCTATAATTTATAATGCAGAAATTATCTTTTTAGTCGTAATATTTATTATTATTTATTATGCCACACAAAACCAATTTTTTATGACACTTGGCTAAAAAAAGGAAACAAAGAAAGAATTTGGAAAAAAACATGATGGCTCAATAATCAAATTATTTTATTTATTTAAATTGGTGTAATCTATGTTTTACACAAAATGTTTTAAATAAATCAAATAAATGTTTACAATAATCGTTTATACCATCCATTATTTTGATAGTGCTTTTAGAAAAAATGAAATTGTTTCCCATTGTTGTACCACCTATTATTTGATGTGGATGAGTGAATCTATAAATACCTTATATTTATTTCGTCAACTACAGCTACAATCTCAACTACCATTATCAATTATACTAATTACATTTTTTATATTTCATCAGCAACAACAGCCGCAACCAGGGAATTTAGCTAGATTATTTTTAAATATATTTATATATACGAACTACTACATTAACTAAAGGAAGTCCTGTATTATAATGGTAGTGGTAGATAGACATTCACCATGTTCAACTATACCTGTTCATGGTGGTTCAGATGAATAACAAATAATAATAAATAAACAAACAGATTAACGAGTACTTAATCAAACATTGGAGTTGAAGTTGTGCTTTTTTATTTTAATCTATTTATTTATTTATTTATGATGAAAGTACTCGTTATTTTTTATTTAATTAATGTTATTGTTTGTTATTATTGTTATTTGTTATTATTGTTATCATTATTATCATTATTATTATTATTTTTATTTTTACTGGATTACTAAATTTTACAAAAACCTATTGGTTTAAATATTCTTCAAAATATTGACAGGTACTTGGTGAAATCAAAGATCAGATATATTAGCAAAAAAACAAAAGAGGCAAATTATAAACGAGTATCATATTACTTACTGGACAATTACCACATGGCATATTACAAAGTCCATTGGTTGGTATATTTGATTTTGATAATCTATATTTAACAATACCTCTTAATCTAATATCTGGATCTTTAAATTCTTCAACATTACCATCATAAATTGTAGTATCCAATACCATTCTTACCAATCTCTCATCTAATTCTCTGATGATTCCACGTATGTTGTTATTTAAATATGTGCAAATTTCATCTAAACTAACTAATTCACCTTTTTAAATGTATTTGATAATTGTATATTTAATTGCACCCAAATCAATATCTTTGTAATATGTTAATACATTTTCATTAACTGTATTAACATCACCAACTTTTTGTAAAATATAACGATCTTCACCATATTTATTTGGTTCTCCTAAAGTTATTAAACCACTATCTTGTAATCTTTGTATAATTATTTTAATTTCTTTCGTAACTAATTCTGTATTTAAACTTGATTCAATTGCTTTGATTGTTACACCTTCATTGTGGCGATTTACTATTTGCAAAACATGAAAATGATTCAAACTAAGTGACATGTATCTGAAATTAATAACAATGTTAGCATATTTATAATAGAGTATGATATATAGTACGGTATATAGTTTTTTTATATTTTACTTTCTTCTGTCATCTAAATGTGCTTCTCTGTATGACGAAGTTCCACCATGATTAATTGTAATTATGACCAATCCATTTGATATCAACTCATTAACTACATCTGTAAAATCTTTTTTATTATATGCACCTAATCTTTGGTCAAATTGCTCTTGAGAAACACACCATTTTCCTTCTTTTTGATAATTTTTAAATATATTCTTGATATTGTACATTAAAACATTCATTTTTATAAACTATTAAATTTCTCTATTTTATATATATGTATAATTTTTTAGATCTATCTCTTTACAAAGAATTAAAAATTAATAAATAAAAAAAAAATTTAAATTTGTGTGTTTGAAAAAATAAAAATTTTGCAAAAATATTGAAATTGACCAATTTAGAAATGTTTTTTGTCACACATTTAAAATTATATTTCTTTATTAATTTTATATACAACTGAATTTTGGAAATTTGGTAATATATTTTTAAATTGATGATTATAATGATGATAATGATAATGACTATGAATGCATCACTACTGGTTGATTTTTTATTAATAAATAATGAAGTAACATGATTATGTGAACTTTTAATTTCTTTTAATAGTTTGCCAGATTTACTTGACTACTATATTTACTATTACCTGTTTTACCAACAACAACAAAATAAAATCATTTGATAAATACCACCACCATGATTATGATTTTGATAAATGTGTTTTCTTATTTATCATTTAATTAAACCATCACTACCACCAATCCAAATATACTTACCAATTTCAACCATACATTGAATTGGTGATGATGAGAATGATGATGACGATGATGTTGTTGGATCTTTATTTAATAAATGTTGGATTTATTTTTCTTTTTTTTTCTTTTTAATAATCCAGCTTCACTACCGCAATTGGACTATTTGAAAATGGTAGAAACAATTAACAAATAAAAATATAAATATTAATATCATGATTAATGAAATTTGAAACTTTACTTTATTTTATTTCATTACTTTATATGTTAACACACACAAATCCATTTATAAATGTTTATGCATTGAATCTACTTTATCATCATTAAACCTTTCAGTATATTGTATTAATGAATCTGGTAATGAAGTGAATGGTATAACATTTGTACTTGCACAAACTCTAGGATGAGATGGTTGATATTGAATACATGACATATCTTTAGTACATACATTTTCTGAACATCGTTCAAATTCACATTGACGACTTGTTTCATTACAAAACTGATTGAATAAACATACACCACCTAAACAAGGTACACCATCACCTGGACTTGTTGGTTTCCATTCAATACATAACCCTCCCCATCCAAATTTATCACATGCCCATCCATCCAAACATTTTGCACAATCAAAATCTTCTCCTACCAAATCAATATTTAATGGAATACAATCTGCATTTGAAAATATACCTTTGCCACATGCAAATTGTTCTGGACATTTAACTTTATCACATGTTATTTCTTCAACATCTAAAATAATAATAATAATAATATATTAGTATAATGATGATACATTATATGTTGGTTTTGTAAGTATATGTGTGCGTAAGTATTTATATAATATTTACAATCGGGTATAATTGATTTAAAACAAGAAACTAAATCTAAACCATGTAATTGTAAACATTCAGTACCTTGAGGACATGTAATTAAATCACATTTTGACGGTATACATTTTGGAGCATCAAATATAATTCTACAATTATAACCAGTATCACAAGATGCATCACAATTTCCATTACCATATGATACATTTGTTAATAATAATTTACTATATTCTGAACATTCAGGTTGTGATTTACAACAAAGTGATGTTGATTCACATTCTGTTGATGCTGGTACATCTTTGCATTCTAATCCTTTACTTTCACATCCTAAATCTTTACATGTTTCTACAATAATTTAAATAAAACATAAAGAAATAATTGTTAGAAAGTGTTTCTATGATACCTCTTTTATATATGTTTTAAAATGTTATTACACATACTATTAGGTATTGGATATACTTCAAAACCAGGTATATCATTAATTGGACCCCATAACTCATAAACTTTACCTGTTGAAATCTCTCTTAGACAACCTGTAATACTTTCTTTTTTATTTGATAGATATTCAACTACATTATCTAAATCTGTACAAACACCAGTTTGACCAGGACAACAACTTGTTAAATATAAATGCATGCAATTTGGATATGCCGCTAAACACATATCAGGTGACAATGTTTCACATTGATTTAATGCATTATTTACTTTAACAAGTAGAGAAAATATTATTGTTATTACTATTACAAAATTATTACATTTATTCATATGCATATTTATTTTATAGATTTATTTTTTATATCGCATGTATTGCATTTTTATTAAATACACATAAAAAATGAAAAAAGATAAAAAAAAAAAATAAAAACACACACCTGTGGTAATAAAAAATAAAATAGTTTTTGTTAAATGATTGATAGCTGTTGATATTAAATGATTAATATGATATCATGACATCATGATGCGTAAATATAGTGATGTCATTTTTTAAAATAATCAAATCTGATAAAAAATTTAAAAAAGATGGTTTTAAAAAAAAAATTTAAAATTTAAAAAAAAAAAATAGATTGATGTGGCTACCTGGTGTGTGACATCACATTTTTCGGCTATTGTTCTCGTCCAACGAGCTTTAAAAATTAATTCCGACGTTGGGTCAGTCTTTTAAAAATAATTTTATTTTAACTCGTAAAATCCAACCAATATAAAAAGGTCACTTTTTTTTTTTTTTTTTTTTTTTTATAAAAAATTAAAAAAAAAAAAAAAAAAAAAAAAAAAAAAAAAAAAATAAAAATCCCAATCAGAAGTTTCAAAACTTATCGATTCTCATATTAAATTTCTATCAACACATTAACGTCACAAAGTCGAATTTTTTTTTTTTTATATGTCATTAATTTATATGTGTGTCATGATACTGTCAAAATAAATTAACACCTGGTTTGTTATTATCACAGTTTCTTCTTCCCCTCACAGAAAGTACAATTATGTGTATACATATGTGGGTTGTATATGATAGAGATATAGTGGGTGTTGTGTATATTATTAATCAATACACATACCTTTATTTTTAATATATTACTATTTGTTAAGTGTAGTAACGCTAAGAGAAAAAAATTATAATTATAATTATAATATGATATAATATAAAAAAAAAAAAAAAAAAATATATATGAAAAGTGTAATTACAATAACAAAAATAATAATATTATTAATTTTTTAAGTTTTTGGTAATATATTTATTAATGATATGGTTTTGTTTTTGTTTTTGTTTTTTTCTTCAATTATAATTTAATTTAAAATCTTTTTCCAATGTTTTTTTAAAGATTTATTTTTTTTGTTTTTTTACCAAATAGGAACGTTTAACGAGTTTTTTGTTTTTTTTTTTTTTTAAAAAAGATAAATATACATTTAAAAAATAACATAAAAATGGAGGGGATTATCTATATTTATATTTATAAATATTAAAACCAATGAGATATTTAAGATATCTACTGACATTATATGTAATTTTTTTTATTAAAGTTTTGCATGTGAAATAATAAAGATTATCGAGTTACTTTAAAATTTACAATTAATTTTTTTTTTTAAAAGAGGTAATATGTTTTTTAATAACCAACAAATAAAGTATTGTTATCATATAGCGAGATAAATAACAAAAAAATAATCTTCAATTATGAATTTTTTTTTTTTTTTTTTATTTATACGTAATTTTTTTTTTAAAAGAGGTAATATATTTTTTAATAATCAACACACAAAGTATTGTTATCATATCGCGTGATAAATAACAAAAAAAATCTTCAATTATGAATATTTTTATACTTAATTTTTTAAAAAGAGATAATATTTGTTAAAAGTTGTTCTAAACCAATTGTAATTAATCAACACGTAATTTCATGAATAACAGTTCGGCGTCTTGAAAAACTCAAAACATGAACAAACCAATTGAAAATAGAAAGATTTATCTCGAGCGACAATGACACAATCAAAAACGATAACCTCTCAAAAATAAGAGGTGATGTTATAATTGACTCACAATATCGTGAGGTAAATAACAACACATAGTTGGCTTTAAGATCGCTCTATAAAAAAAAAAACAGAAATTGCAATTTTTTGCATTAATATGCAAAATTTTCTTAACAGCACAGTTATGGTACTATGAGCGAAATTTTTCGTAATTTTTTTTTTTGGATAAATTAAAATAAATAATATGTGGCACTAAATATTTTATTATACATTTCAATGAAATTAAACTGGAACATTGATTTTTAAAGAGCTAAAGTTTTCATTGCATACTTTGATGTTGAAATCTCTTCACAGAAAGAAAACTCCAAAAAATAGAAGGTAAAAGAAATAACTTACATGCAGAAGTCAATAAAAGACAATAAATAGATTATTCTCTTTTTTTAATAGAAATGTTTTACTTGGAATTTGGATTCTTAACATGTATGAAAACAATCTATGTGTTCATTATTTTATGTTTTTTATACCAGGCCACCAAAAAACGAAAGAAAATTTCACAAAAACACATTTTTTGCATTCAATTTAAACTTGGTATTAGAATCTACACTTATACACTATACCTTAAGAAAAATCAAAACATAGTACAAAAAACGAAAATAATTCAAACACATAATCTAATAAACAATGTATTTAATTGAGGTCGTGTGGAGGTGTGACATTGAAATTGATTTTTTTTTTTTTTTTTTTTTTTTTATGGTTAAAAAAAAAGTTTTAAATTTTTATAATTTTTTTTTAAAAAAACAATTTAATTAAATTGTGTACACCAAAAAAACAAATAAACAAATAATCACAATGTCAACATTACCATCAATTGATGGAAGTGTAACGGAATGGACAAATGATATGTTTTCAGCAGAATTACAAGCAGCAATAAGAGATATTGTACCAGTAACAGATAGAGATTTTGATAAACATGATTTCAATCCAGTTGCATATATAAATGATAATTTTTCAAATGGTATTATTGGGAAATTTGTTATTTTTATAACACACTTACATAAATTATACTAATGATGGATTCCTTTAACAATACAGAACAATCATTAACAAGATTAGATAATTTTATGAATAGATTAAAATTAAAGATTATTAAAATTGATGAAGAAATTATTCAAGAAGTTAGATTACAAAGTATTAGTGGTGGTAAAGGTAAAGAAGATTTAGAAAATGCAAAAAGATCAATTCAAGAATTGTTAACTAAAATCACTGATATCAAATCAAAAGCAAATCAATCTGAACAAATGGTAACTGAAATTTGTAAAGATATAAAATCATTAGATTATGCAAAAAAGAATTTAACAACTGCAATTACTACATTAAAAAGATTACATATGATGGGTATGTAATAAAAATGATAAATATATATTTATAAGTTACAACACATATATTAATATATTTATTTATTTTTTTTATATACAGTAATGGGAGTTGAACAATTAAAAGAAATGGTTGATAAAAAACAATATGGTACAGTTGCAAAATTATTAGAAGCAACAGCACAATTTGCAGAAGGTTTTAAAGATTATAGAGAATCACCAAAAATTTATGCATTAAATAAAGAATTGGATAATATTAGATCAAAAGTTAAAGATCAAATTTATGAAGATTTTAAAAAGTATGTATACAAATCATATATTTATAGCCACCAATTATCATATTATCATATGATATGTGTTACTAATATACGTATATTGTTTTACTATACAGTTATATACCATATACAAGTAATCAAATTAAACCAAATGAAGAGAATAGATGGAAATCATCATGTTATGTAATTGATGCATTAGGATTAGAAGTAAAAAAAGATTTTTTAAGATGGTTTTGTGAAGTACAATTATCAAGTTACAAAAGTGCATTTGGTATTGCATCAGAACATTATTCATTAGATTCAACAGAAAGAAGATTTCAATGGTGTGGTAGACAAATTAAAACATTTAGAGAAGAGTATGCACTAGTATTTCCACCAGAATGGTGTATGGAAGAACAAATTGCTTTTGAATTTTGTATTTCAACACGTTTAGCATTTTCAGAAATATTATTAAATAGAAAAACAACTGAAGTATTACCATTGATTAAAGCATTAAAGAAAACATTGGCATTTGAAAATAAGTTGTATGAAATGTTTGCATCAACAAATCAAAAATTATCATCACCAACAATGTCATCAACACCATCACAAGAAAGTGATAGAGGTGATTCAGATGATTCAGATGAATCAGATGGTGATTCAAATGAAGGTAATACTAAAGATGAAGATTCAATTAGAAAAAGATGGGAAGCAAGAGCAGAAAAAGATAAAAAGAAAGAAATGGAAAAACAACAAATTGGTAGTGATCAACAACAAAATCAACAAGAACAACATCATGAATTACCAAAATCATATGAAAGATTTAAAGGTATTATATCAACTTCATTTGATCCATATATGCATCAATATATTGATCAAGAAGAAAATTCAATGGCAGAAGTTTTGAAAAAAGTATTGGAAGAAGAGAAATGGACATTATCAGATGAAGAAAGTAATAAAATTCTTGCAAGTTGTACAGATTTAGTATTCCATTTCATTAAAGTTAGAAATCGTTGTGCAGAATTAACAAAAGGTGAACCATTCTTTAATTTATATGGATTATTTAGAAAGTATCTTTCAGAGTATGCAGGTTCAATTAGTAAGAAAATATCAACAGAAGTTGGTCATTCACATACAGATGGTGAAGATAAAACAATTTGTCTAATTATAAATACAAGTGAATTTTGTAGAAAAACATGTGGTCAAATGGCAGATGGTTTCAAAAAGATAATCGATGAAACTTATCGTGAAAAAATTGATTTACGTGATATTCAAAATGATTTCTCAAGTATTGTTGCAAAAGGTGTTAAATCATTAGTTAGTGGTATTGAAGCTAAATTGGATGTACATCTTCAATCTATGACTCGTATGGAATGGGGTGAACGTTATCAATATGTTGGTGATAATTCACCATATGTAAATGAAGTTGTAGGAATTATCAATGAATCAACTAAATTGGAATTAGCATGGTTATCACCAGATCATTATAAATATTTTTGTGATTTATTTGCTGGTTCTTTCACATTACGTATTACTCAATCAATTTACAAATGTCGTGGTATATCAGAAATTGGATCACAAGGTATTCTATTGGATATAACTGAAATTAAAACTGCGCTTTTAGAATTACCAAATAAAATTAAAGATGGTCGTAATAATAATCGTTACACTAAACTTGTAAACAAAGAATTTTCTAAAGCTGAAAATTTATTAAAGGTAATTGGTTGTCATCAAAGTCATTTAGTAGAAACTTTTAAAGATCTATTTCCAGAGGGAACACCTGCCGATTTCCAAAAAATTATGGATCTTAAAGGTTATAAAGTTGGTGATAAAATTCAAACTGAACTCTATGAAAAATTGTCAAAAGTTTCAACAAATATTGGTGCAACAATTAAAACTAAATTTTTTAATTAAATAAAATAACATAAATAAAATAATAACTATAATATCATCATTATTACATATATAAAAGGTTAATTGTTTAATACTAATTTTATCAACAAAGAAATTTCTAAAGCAGAAAATTAATTTAAAAAGTAATTGTCATTTAGGTTGAAACTTTTAAAAGCTTGTAAGAATTAAACAAGTAAAAAAACATAAATAGTATTATAGTGTATATATATATGATTTAAATTATTATTGAATTTATTATTTATTATTTATTATTTTGAGCAATTCCATAAATGTGTTTAAATGGTAATTTTGGTATGTTTACTTGGTTAATTGTTAGTCTTGCCCAATCCATATTTTTTATAATTGAATCAGCATTACTACAAAGTGAGCAACCATCACCAAAAAAACCCCATAATGGGTTAACTAAACGTTGAAATGTTGAACCAATTAACGATTCTGAAATTACATGTTCAATGAATAATAATTTACCATTTGGTTTCAATAATTTTTGAATCTCTATTAATGTTTCAGTTTTATTTGGAATTGAACATATTACGAGGTTACAAATTATAGTATCAAATGTACCATATTTAATATCACCATCATCAATTGCTTCTTTAAATTTTTTAGCTACAACTTGAATTTCAAATGGTGATAATGAATCTTGAACTGATTTCAATAGTTTATCTTGCATAAATGGATTTGGCTCCAATGCAACTAATTTTGTAATTTTTGAATTTTTATTACCACTATTTGTTGTTGTATGATTACCATCTACAGTTGAAAGATATTTAAATGTTGCTCCTGTACCTGCACCAACTTCTAAACATACACCTATTGCTTCTGAAAATAGTTCTCTTTTATATTTTCTTAATTTGAAATCTGATTGTGGTCCAATCTTTTCCCATATTGAATTAAATAATTTTTGTTTCAAATGAAATTTACAATCTAAATAATCTAGTAATTGTATAAATGCAATGGATGTAATAGTTATACCTGCTATAACAAAATATGTTGTTGGTGATTTTGGCTTTATTTCCATTTTTATTTATTTGTTGTTTGTTTGTGTATAATTTTTATTTTTAATTATCTGAAGTGAAATTTAATAAAAAAATTAAAAAAAAAATAAAAATTTAATTTAATTTTTAAATGAAAAAAATTAAAAACAAAAAAACAAAAAAAAATGTAAAAATACCAGCTGTGATAGAATGATAATTCATCAGTTTATTATATATATATATATTAATTAAAAAAAAAAAAGAATTGAAAAAAAAGGATGATTATTTAAAATAGTTGAAATTGGAACCACCATTATTATTATTGTTATTATTATTATTATAATTAAAACTTCTATTATTATTATTGTCATTGCTTGATGTGGTGGTTGTAGTTGTAGTGGTTGTGGTAGTTTGTTGTTGTTGTTGTTGTTGTTGTTTTTGTTTAAATAAAGAATCTAAATATTCAGCTCTAGATGCAGCTAAAACAGCTTCTTCAATTTCAGCTTCAGTTTCTTTCCAATCTGAATCCAATAATGATTCATCATAGATTTGTTGATCAATTAAATCAAATTCTGATGTTTTTATAGCAGAATCCATCAATGATTTATCAGCTGCACCTGGATGAAAGTCTGCAAAACCCAATCCAACACCAACTGAAGGATTATTTAAATCACAAATTGAATCATAATGATTTCCATGAAGATAGCTAAGACGAATTGGGTGATTACCTTTATATGAGCCATGAAATATATTAATTGGATCAATTGTTTTACTATATACTTCAATTGGTCTATTGAAAAGTTCAGCCATTGCTTGCATTTCAGTGTTATTACCAAACACACGATCCATTCTTTTTCTATTGATATATTCATTGAAATCTTCGGTTATAAATTGTGAATAATGATCTCGTTCAACCTCTATATAATCCATACATTTTTCACGTATTGTACCATGCATTTCTTGATCTCCATATATTTGATCTGCAACTGATCTAAATAAACAATTTCCATCTTGTTTCATTTTTCTAACTATAAATCCTTTGGTTTTTTTTAAATTTTCTTCAAATGTTTTTTCATCGTTAAATGGTTGATTACTATTGTTACCACCACTGATATTACCACCACTATCTCTTTTCTTTGATTGTCTATTATTTGTTTCATATTCGTCCGCACTATTTTCTTCATCTGAATGATTATTTACACGATGATTTACGCTACCACCACCACCACTATTACTATTGCTTCTATCTTTATCTCTATTTACTTGTTTATTACTACTAGTATTACTTGATGGTGTATATATTGAAGAGTTTGGTGATGATTTCTTTTTCTTTGTATTATTAATATTATTATTATTATTATTATTATTATTATTATTATTTACATTGTTATTGTTATTATTGTTATTATTATTTACATTATTTATACTGTTATTATTATTATTTACATTTGAAGTGTTTGTTGTTGTAGTTGTAGTAGTAGGACTTATAATATTTCCTCCATTATCATAGTGACGAATAATATTACTATTACTATTGTTATTGTTATGTAATTGGTTTTGATTGTTGTTGTTATTTACATTATTATTATTATTATTATTATTATTATTATTATTATTATTATTATTATTATTATTATTGTTGGTGTTGTTGTTGCTGTGGTTATTATTATTATTATTTACATTATTATTGCTGTTGTTATTGCCTCCATTATTATTATTGTTATTGCTATTATTTACTTTACGTTGAACTACAATTCTCATTTTTTAAATTATATTGTGTTTAATATGTATACATAAAATTATTGAATAAATTCTACATGTATTTGATTTTTCGACTTTATATAAAAACTTGAAAACAAAAAAAAAATAAAAACAAATAAAAAAAAAATTGTCAAATGGACAATTTAATTTAAAAAAAAAAAAAAAAAAAAAAAAAAAAAAAAAAAATATATTTTTTTTTAAAAAAATTTATTATTAAAAAAAATATTTA
>JACAFY010006484.1:0-28198 GCA_015252635.1 Dictyostelium capitatum
AAAAATATATTTTTATTAAAAAGAAAATTTTATAGGGTCATTTTCATATTAAAATTTAATTTTATAAAATATAAAAATTAATAAATTCACTTATGTCTATTTTTAAATAAAAATCATAATATTTTTTTTTTCATCACATAAAAATCAACACACCATGGTTTCTTAAAAATATCTCAAAATTTTAATATAAAAATGAATGGTCCACCATAAATTTTTTAAATTAAATTTCACTTTGAAAATTCCACCAACTCGTAATTATTATTATTACTTTTTTTTTTTTTTTTATCACTCTATTAAATTTTAGGTAACAACTACCAACAAACATGTTTGGCTCTAAATTTGCTTATATCAATCATGACGAAGAAGAAGATGAAGAATTAGAAATCAGTATGTGCTAATATTAATTTTATCATAGCACATGATCATTTACTAACTCTTTTTTTTATATTTTTTTTTTCATATAGATCAAAATTCTTCAAATTCAATTTTACAACCACAAATGCAACAACAACAAATGCAAATGCCACAATTTCAAAAATTAAATTTACAACAACAACAACAACAAGTTCAACAACCACCACCAATGCAATTTAGTGTATTACAACAACCACAAATTCAACAACAACAACAACAACAACAACAACAACAACAACAATCTCAACAAATTCAACAACAACAAATTCAACAACAATTACAAATGCAACAACAATTACAAGCACAACAACAACTACACCAATTACAAGGACAACAACAAATACAACAAACACAAAATATACAACAACTAATGCAACAACAACAAGTACAAATGCAACAACAACAACAACAACAACAACTTCGACAACCACAAATTCCACCTCAATTATCACAACAAAAACTCCAACAACTACTACAACTACAACAACAACAACTACAACAACTAATACAACAACAATTACCACCACACCAACAACAACAACTACTACTACAACTACAAGCACAACACCAATTACAGCTAAAACAATTACAAATACAACAACAATTACCACCACACCAACAACAACAACCAAATCAACATGCATATAGAGCTAAAGTAAAGAAAGCAAATACCAATGTATTAGTAGTTAATTTAGGCACAGTTGCTAAAGAATCATCAATTCAAACTGGTGATGTTAATTTCTGTAAACAATGTAAATGTGGTTTTAGTAACATTAATGATTTTAAAGAAATTCTCTTAAGTGATGGTACAAAACAAGCATCAGTTCCAACAAATGGTGGTTTCAATGCAACAACTAAAATTTGGACATGTGAATTTTGTAATCATGAAAATACTGTTCTCCTAGATAAAGAAGAAATACCAAATACAAATATCATTGATTACATTTTAGAATCTGAACCAATTGGTGATACCAACAATAACAACAATACCAATACCAGTGGTGAAAAAGAAAAAGATGAAAAAGAAAAGAATCAAACTGATAATTCAATGGTTATATTTTGTATTGATATAAGTGGTTCAATGGAATTAACTCAAGCAGCAACAAATTTACAATTACCAAGTTCAATTGCACCAAATTCCGATGGTAAATCAATGACAAATGTAAATTATATAACTAGATTACAATGTGTACAAATTGGATTATTAGATCAAATTGAAACAATTTCTAAAAAGTATCCAAATAAACGTGTTGGTATTGTAACATTTTCAAATAATGTAAATATAATTGGTGATGGTACAAAACCATCAATTCAAATTAATGAATCAAAATTAAATAATCTTTCACAATTATATGAAGAAGGTTCATCATATTCACTCAGTGATTCAATTACATTATCAAAAAAATCATTAATTGAAAATGTAACTAAATTAAGAGGTAGTGGTGCAACTGCATTAGGTTCAGCAGTTGCAGTTTGTATTGGTCTTGCAAATGGATCAAGTGGATCACAAATTATAATTTGTACTGATGGTGAATCAAATATTGGATTAGGTGTAAATCAACAAAATAATACATATTTATTAGATTCAACTACATTTGAACAAATGGGTAATATGGCACAAAGATCAGGTACTACTATTTCAATACTTACAATTAAAGGTACAAATACAAATTTAAATGTAATTTCAAATATTTCAAATGTAACTGGTGGTCAAGTAAATATTGTTGATCCATTACAATTAAAAGATGGATTTAAAGAAGTTATTAATTTGCCAACATTAGCAACAAATGTATCAATTAAATTATTCCTTCATAGTGGTATGTACATTAGTGATAATGGTAAACGTACTGAAACTTCATATAATGAACGAACAATTGGTAATGTTAATCAAGATACAACAGTTTCATTTGAGTATGGTGTAAAATCATCAAAATCATTTGATTCATCATTGAAATCAGTTCCATTTCAATTACAAATTTATTATACAACATTGTCTGGTAAAAAAGTTGTTAGATTAATTACTCAAACATTAGAAGTTACAAATAAAGCACACGTAGCAGAAGATCATGCAAATGTTGATGTATTAGGTTTAAATATGGTTCAACAATCAAGTCGTATTGCAACAACTGGTGATTATGAACATTCTAGAGCAAAGAATTTAGCAAATGCAAATTACATGCAAAAAGTTATGCAACAACAACAACAACAACAACCAATGCAACCAATGCATATTCAACAACAACAACAACAACAACAACAAGTTGCATTTAATTATCTTCAACAAGCACAATCATTAGAAACTCATTTAGCAAATACTGTATCTAAAGAATCTTTAAATCACTCTTCCTCTGAATCTGATAAAAAGAGATCTCGTGTTACTAAAAGAGATGATACAACTGCAAATATGTTATTTAATATGAATAATATGAATAATAACAAACAATCAAATAATTATAGTTAAAAAAAAAATCATATTTTCAAATTCACACAAAACCACTACAGTTAATTAATTAATTTTAACTTGTCATAACCACCCCTAAAAAAACAAAAAAAATTCTTTTTTCTTTTTATTTTTCTTTTTCCACTTTTTTTTGTAATAATAATAAAATAAACATCTTTCTTTTCTTTTTTAATTTTTACTTTTATTTACATTATATTACAATATTTAATTAATGATGGTTGTGGTTTTGGTTCAAATTTATAATTCCTTTTTTCTAAAACTGAATATGTTATATAATCTAATGATGGATTTAAGTTATTTGAAAATTTAGATTCTGATATTATAAAATGAGGATAATTAAATTTATCACAATATTGTTGAATTAATGAATACATATTATTTGATGATGGTGATAATGATTGTAATTCTTGTTTATTTCCAACTATAAATAATTGATTATCATTTAATATAATTTCAGATTGTTTAATTTCTTTTACCCAAATTGGTATATTATTTAAAGAATTATTATCAATTAAATCATAAACTATAATACATGCATCACTATTTTTTAATAATGGTATAATTGATTGTCCATATCTTTCAACATTTTGACTTTTACACATTATTTGAACTTTTAATTTTTTAATACCAATTTCAATTGTTTTAAATTTAATTATTAATTCCCTTTTTATATTTTCATCATAGTTTCCATCATCATTAAAATAACTTTTCATTAATAATTGTTTTCCAATTTCAGATTCACCACATATAAATATTTTAATTGTTTCAATTGGTTGTTGTTGTTGTTGTTGTTGTTGTTGTTGTTGTTGTTGTTGTGTTATTGACATTATGTGTTGTTGTTTGTTGTTGTTGTGTTATTTAAATTGACAATAAAAAAAAATAAAAAAAAGTTTTGATAAAAGTTTAGAAATTAAAAAGAAATTATGATATTTATATTTTTGAAATTTAAAATATCATCTGTTTTAATTTGATTCTAAATTTATTCCATTTAAAGAACAAAACACAATTTTTTTTAAAAATTGATCAAAATTAAAAAAAATTAAAAAAAACAAAATTTTTTCAAACCGATAAAAAAAAAAAAAAATAGTTTTTTAACAACTTTTTAAAAAAACGAATAATTAATTCGCGCTCATATATATATATATATATATAAATAATATATAAAAATGACAGGAAAAGTAACACCACAAAATAAATCAAAAGTTGTAACAACAACACCAACAACACCAAATAAAGAAAATGCAAATAAAAAGAGAAAAGAACCTGAACCAAAACAAACAACAACAACAGCAGTAAAACCAGATAATAAAAAAACAACAACTCCAACACCAAAACCAACTACTACAACTACTAAACCAAAAGAAGAAACTAAAAAAGAAATTAAAACAGAAACTAAAACTGTTGAAAAAACCAAACAACAACCACAAAAAAAACAAAAATCAGAATCAACTACATCTACTGCTTCCACTACAACTACTACTACTACTACACCAATTTTAACAACACCAATACCAACATCAACAACACCAACTATATTACCATCATTTTCAATTTTTGATTCATTAAAAAAAACAGAATCAGTACCAACAACTACAACAGCAAAATCAAATAAATCTAAACCAACTACAACCACAACAACTACAACAGCAACAACTGAATTATCAAAAGCATTTTCAAAATCCAATGAATATTCAGCCCCAGATATTAAAATGATTGATTCAAAAATTCAAGATGTATTAAAAGAAATTAAAGAATCAGCACCAGAAGAAGTATCAAGAAGAGAACAAAAAGATAAAATTAGATTAAAAAAAGATGATCAAAAAACACGTGAAGAAGAAAACAAACGTACTATATTCATATCAAATATAAATTTAGAAAATGCAAATGATAGGGAATTAAGACCACATTTTAAACAGTTTGGATTAATACAATCAATTCGTTTCCGTTCAGTACCATTATCAACAGTTGATGGTAATCGTAAAGAAACATTCATTAAAAAAGAATTTCATCAAAAACGTGAAACTTGTAATGCTTATATAGTTTTCAAAACAACTGAACAATCAAAAAAAGCAGTACAATCAATGAATGGTAAAGAATTATTTGGCCGTCATTTACGTGTTGATATGGCTGATCATAAACCAGTTAAAGAAGCTGATTCAAAAACATGTTTCATTGGTAATATTCCATATGAAGCTGAAGAAGAAGAATTATTTTTAATTTTTGATAAAACATTTGGTGATTTATTATCTGTTCGTATCATTCGTGATAATCATACAAATATTGGTAAAGGTTTTGGTTATGCAAATTTTAAAACTGATAAAGCTACCACTGCTGCTGTTGATGCAAAATCAATTCAATTCAATGGTCGTGAAATTAGAATATTCCCTTCAAAAGCAAATCCAAAATCTGGTAAAACAATTAAAGAGAAAAAGAAAATTGAGAATAGAAAACCAAGTACTAGATTACCAAAAAAACAAGTAGAATAAAAATAATAATAAATAATTTAAAAAAAAAAAAATAAGACACTTAAATAAATAAATACAAATAAAAACAAACAATATATATACATATATATATAATAATAATAATAAAAAAAAAGACCATTATTCTTCTTTTTTTATTTCTTCTTCTTCTTTTACTTCTTTTACTTCTTCTTCTTTTGGTACTGCTTGTTGTTCATCTTTTTTTGGAGGGGGTTGTTGTTTTTTAATATTTGAAAATGGATTTTCATCAATATCTTCATCTGGTATAGCGTTTGAATCAGTTGATGTTATTAAAGATTTTAAATCTAATGTATCATCAAAAAATGAACTAAACATATCAACTTTTGGACTGGTTGTTAATTTTAATGAATTTCTATTTTTTGATTTTTGTTGTGTGTGGTTGTTGTTGTTGTTGTTATTATATACAAAATTATTATTATTACTATCATCACCTAAAGGATGAGAATTTGAAGTATCAATTGGAGTTATTACTCTTGCTGGTGGTGTATTTGACATTGATGTTGAAAATTCACCATTATTATTACTTGATAATAAATTATGTTCAAGATGGTCTTGATCACTATTGTTACTATTTTCATTATTATTATTATTAGTTGATGATGATGGTATTGAATATTGTGGTTGAACTGAATCATCATCTGGATCTTTTTCACCTAATAATGCATAAATTTGACGCATTTTAGTTGCTCTAACATCATCACGTACTCTTTCTAATAATTGTTTTGCTTTTAAACATTGATTTGGTTCATCAAATACCATTTCAACATTCCAAGTAGTAGGATGTGAGGTAACTCTAAGTATAGATGGATCACGATGTGATATTTCAATTTCTAATCTTTGTAATGGTGCAATGTGAACAATGATACCATAAATTCCATCTTTACTAACACCACCAATTATATTTGATGATATTGAAGGTGATGGACTATTATTACCTGTACTATTTGTACTACCACTACTACCAGTATTACCACCACTATTACTATTAATAATCATTGGATCTACTGCTAATAATAAATTATGAAATAATACACCATATTGTTTAACTTTCTTTCTTGGTGTACCACTTGCACTACCACTATTACCACTACCACCACCACTACTTGTATTTTGTAATGATGATGGTAAACCAATATTACTACCACTACCACTACTTGAATTACTACTACTTGAACTTCCACTATTTGCGGATGACACCTTTTCAAAATGATAATATTCAATTATATCATAATTACTTTCAACACCAGATATTCTAGTTGAATCTAAATTGAATAAATATTTCTCTCTAACATTTGGAGTTGGTGGTTGTTTCAATGGTAATAATGTATCTTTCTTTCTTAACAATGTAAATTTCAATTCACGTAAAACTAAAAATTGTTGAATTGCTTTTTGAGTTCTTTCCAATTCACCAGATGGTAAACGATGTGATAATGATAATGATCTAACTGGTTTCTCTGGTATTGGTAATATTAATGCAACATCATCCAATAATGTTTCAAAAAATATTTGTTTATATGATCTTAATTCCTCTTCGAATATCTCTAAAAACACTTCGGACAATGGGCCACTTAAACATTCTTTTAAATTATCAGTTACTGTATTATATGCTTGTTCCAATAATAATGCTTGAATTTCTGTTAATTTACTTGATGAATCTGATGAATATACCAATTCTTTCAATAGTAATAATGTCATTTGTAGTGTAACCAATCTAAATTGATTACTTTTAACCAATACCATAAACAATGTATTAATTAACTTTCTAGTGAAATCTTTTTGACTTGATTCTGGTACTGGTATAAATGCTGCTTCTTCATCATCTTCCAATATAGTTGTTGTTGTTGTAGCAGTGGCTGTTGTTGTTGATTGTTCATGAATGTTACTTGATGTATATACATTATTTAAACTACTATTTGCACTATTATCACCAGTACTTGTTTTAACATTTATAATTGAATCTTTATCATCTTCATCATCTTCTTCATCATCTTTTTCATCACCACCATCATCTGTTTTTGTAGTTTCAATTTCCAATTCACCAAATAATGATAATACAGGTGATGATTCATTAAACATTGATTTCTTTGGTTCTTTAATTGCACCATCATAAACATTTGGATTAAAAAGTATTGATTTTGCATGTGATTCTGATCTTGATCTATTATGTCCAATATTAATTGGTAATGATGATGACATTTTATTATTATTCTTTCTATTTGCTAAAGGTGATGATGATTGTTGATAATTATTTGGACTTGTGACTGTACTCTTTGATGTATTATTAGCTATATTAACTTCATTACCATTTAACAATGTATTATTATTATTATTATTATTATTATTATTATTATTATTATTATTATTATTATTATTATTATTATTATTATTGTTATTATTATTTGAAGGAGTTGATTCAGGTGATAATAAACCTTGTAATAATTTCTTTGCTTTTGCTAAACGATATGGTAGTATTCCACCTTTTTCTAAGATTCTATGATCAATATGTGTATTTTTTAAAAATGAATACAACATAATGACAACACCAAATGTTTCTCTATCATTATGAATTAAATTTAATAATGATTCTTTAAATTCATTTCTATTAAATTTAAATCTTTTCCTAACTGGTATTGATTGTTGACTATTTGATAATTGTGGTGGTGATCCAATTGGTGGTGAATTAATCTGTTGACCATTTGTAATTGTAATTGAAGGTGGTGGTGATGAAGTTGTTGTAGTTGTTGCTGTTGTATTATTGTTGTTGTTGTTATTTAAATTTGAATCACTTTCTAAACTATTTGTACTTTCAATTGAACTTGATAATGATTTATTATTGTTGTTGTTGTTGTTGCTATTATTATTATTGTTATTATTATTACTAATTGATAATGAAGGTTTATTAACAGGTGAAGAAGTTGGTGGAGTATTATTTGTTGTAATTGATTTCCTATTTGATGAACCAAATAAACGAGAGACACTATATTTCTTTGGAGTTGTTAAAGGTGAAGATGAAGTTGAAGATGATAATCCAGATGGTTTAAAACCACTATTTGGTGGAGATTCTTCTTCATCAGTACTACTAATATTATGGTGATGTTGATGACTCATACTACGATGATGACTACTACTATGACCAACAGAATGATGATTTCTTTGACCATCAGTATCTGAAATTGAAGTTATACCTTCATTTTTCATTGCTTCTAATGATTCTAAATTTGGAAATGAAGAAAACCTTCTAAAGCTATTATAATGTCTACGTGATGTTCCAATTGTTGATAATGGTGGTGGTGCACATGTTGCACTGGTGAATAATTGTGCTTGTGATGGTGTAGCAGTAAGTAATGCACTTGAAATTGTATCTAATAATGGTTTAAATGAAAATATATTGAATACTTGTGCCAATAAATATAATGCCAATGTTGGTGTTAATCTATCTTCTAAATCTGGATTCTTTATTGGGTCAATTAAACTACCAATGAATACTGGATATATTAAATACTGTATAAATTGTTCTGCCAATACTATATTCATCGATTCAAATCCTAAATTAAATATATCATGTAGATAATAAAATTGATCGGTCAATTCGTCTACATAATCTTTCAATTGATATGTACCACTATCATGATTACTCTTTTCCAATATTTTTGATAATGACATACAATGTCTTCTTATAAACCAAACTATATTTGAAAAATATGGTACTGCTGTTGAATTTATAATATATTCTCTCATTTCTTTATTTTCGACTGTATTGACATTATAATCATTAGTATTTATAATTACATATAATAGTAATAATAATAATAATAGCCTATAAAACCATACCTTTAAATATATTTAATGTTAATGTTCTAACTGCTATTCTTATCATTGTTTCTTTATGATTTATAAATTTAATTGCTTCTGTATATAATGGAAAATCTTTTTCATTATGATTGAAAAAAAAGTTTACTGTATTTTTATCCAATTTCAATGATAATGCCTTTAATAATGATACAAAATAATCTAATACTTCTTCACTTGAAAAATCAAATTTATGAATAATAATTTCATTTATATAATTATTTGATAATAAAAAATCTGTAAGGAAAACATTAACAAATTAGTATATAAATAATAATTATTATTATTACTATATAATATTTCATTAACCTACATATAGAATTTTCATTTCTTAAATTTTCAACCAGTATACTAAGTGTTTGTAATAATTGAATTGTAACTTCTGTCGATGTTTTTTGTGCTAAAAAAGTAATAAAAAATCCCATTATATTCTTTTCTAGAAAAAAGCTATATATATATTATGTTTTGAAATAAGTATAATTATAATAATGATAATGATATATACCTATGACTACTTACTCAAAGAATAAATTATCATGTTGATCACCCCATATCATTACTTCTGCAATTTGTCTTAGAGATTCTACAATTAAATTTTTATTTGATGCTGTTATCACATGGTTCTTTTTTAATGTTGTATGAAGGTATTTTAAATTTTCAATTGAAAATTTGTTTTTTGGTTTTATAAATGATGAAAGTAAATTCATTTTGAATAATATGTTTGTTTATATATGGTGTATGTGTTTGTATATGTATGTATGCGTGATATGTTTCTATTTTATTATTATTATTATTATTATTATTATTATTATTATTATTATTATTACTATTACTTTATATATATATTTCTTTTTTTTTTTTATTCCTTTTATATTTTCATTGTGTATAATTATCTATATATAGGTGTATGAATGTATGTTGTTTTTTAATTTTTATTTTGCTTTTTTTATAGTTTTTATCAAAAAAATTGTTATTATTGCTACTGCTCTATATTTGGTAACAAATAATAATAATGATAATTATTATTTATGAAATTATACAACTATGGTATTTGATCAAAAAAAAGAAAAAGCAAATATAAATAAAATAAAATATAAACTATTATTACTATTTATGTACTGTTGTTGTTGTTGTTGTTGCTGATATTGAAAAAATTTATAAATTATAAAAAATTTAATTTTTTTTTTTTTCAAATTTTTTTTTGTAAAGTGTCGTGTTAAACAAATACAATATTATTTTTTTATATATATTTTTAATGTATGTGTGTGTGTATGTGAAATATGAAATAGTGGTGATTATAGTTAATAGCTATTATTTAAAGATATTTTTATTTTTTTTATTGATTTTTCTTTTTATAAAAATAATAAAAAACACGAGGTCTGTTTGATCAAACAAAAACAAATTTCAATTTTTGCAAAAATGAAAAAAAATAAAATTTTATTATAATAAAAATTACTTGATATTTATTTTAAAAAACAATTGTAACCCTCACGGATGTGCAATTAGTCCATCATCATTTTAAAAAAGATGTGTTGTTTATTTATTCTTAATTATTTATTTATTTATTTTTATTTATTTATTTATACTATAAAAGTTGACGAAGTTGATAGTAATGTATATTTTTTATTTGTTGGTGATGATTGTTTTAAGTTATCATATCTTATAATATGTATAATTGATAATATTATACTAGCAAGGACTGATATTAGTAATAAATGATAACCAATTAGTGGTGTTGAATTAATTGTTGCAGTTTGTTGATTACTTTCTATATTATATAATGGAATAATACTATTTTCAACTTTTAATTCAAAACAGTTTGCTTGTTGTTGTAGTTGGTATGGATCTAAACTATATCGATTATTACATACAATAACAGTTAAATCAGTTGCAATGAATGATAATGTAATTGTAAGAATTATTATTACTATTGGTATTGAATGTGCTAATAATTCAAATATTAATGGATAATTAATATTATTACTATTATGTTTCATTATTGATTTAATTACAAATATATATAATACCAATATTATTAATGATAATGATAATATTGTGAAAAGCATGAATTTGATATCACCAAAACTATCAAATTCACTAGTATTATATTCCATCGGTTCTTTATCACCATCACCATAATCTAAATTTAAATATATAATTGATTTATGATAAATTGAATGTCTAATATCTTTAATTATAGTAACATTCATTCCTTGAATTTCTTCTATACCTGTAAATTTAATGTTCTGCCATGGGCCTTATAGTTTTTTTAAAAGTTAATATACTATTATGTGTGTGGTTGTGTGTGTGTGATTAGGATAAATACATACATATTATTGAAAGTAATAAAATTGTAATTAAAATTAATTGTGACAATATTAATGGTTCAACTTTCATTTTCTTTGTATGTATCTGTATCTGTATATTTTTGTGTATATACTATTTTTTTTTTATTAATTAATCCTATATAATGAAAAAGAAATTTAATTTGAAAAAAGGTTAAAAGAAACCCTTTTTTTTTTTTCTCTCACCCCATTTATAGTGTGTATTATTTTTAATATAGATCAATATGAAAATTATATGTTGTGTGTGTTAGAGTGTTTTTAAGTGGTATTAAAGTCTTAAATAAGTTTATAAAAAAAAAATAAAAATAAAAATGCAAATTGATCAACGTTGTATTAATTAAATTAATATGATTGAGTTGCTATATGCTCTATAACATAAAATATTTTATTAGATAATTTTTTTGAATCAAATATTTGAAATTAATCATTGGTGGTTATACAATTTTTAATATATACTGTATATCTTAAAAATATATGTATATTATTACAAATTGGATTAAATCATTGATGGTATTACAAATTTAAAACTAATATATCAAAACAAATATTAATCATTGTGGTCATATTATATACTATTTAATATGTTCTGTAAATCATAAAATAAATATATTATTTCAAATATAATTTTTTATCATCTATTTTAAATATACTCTATCATAGAATAAATAATTGGTTTTTTATTGCTATGTTTCGTTGGTGTTGGTTCTGGTTGTTTATCATCATCACTTGCTTTAGTTGCATGTGGATCCAATGTACAGACTCCATTTAATTTCTTTGGAGTAGTGTTATTATTTAAATTTGATTTTAATGGTGATGGTTTGGATGATCTGGATGATGATTCATTTTTAAATTAATAGTTGGGTGAACTATTAATTTTACAACTATATTGTTTTCTTTGGCAGTTGATTTTTTGGTGGTTTATAAAGAATTCATTCTCTGTAAAACAAGTTCAACAAAAATTAACCCTTGATGATGTAAAAAAAGTAAATAAATCTAACAATTATATTGTGATTTGTATGGTTGGATGGTTAGTAAAATAAAAAGTAGATATGCTATGTATGTTATAAACAATTGAAATTAATCAATGATGGGGTTATATTATTTTTATCAAACTACTACTAATACTATTTTAAAGTGCTTTTGCGTTTATTTAGTTGTCTTCTTCACCTTTGTTTGAGTTGTTTTTAGCCATTTTACGGGCACGACGACCTGGACGACCACCAGCTAATGGTGAGGTTGATGCTAAACCTAAATGTTTTTGTGATTCAACACGAACGAGGAATGATGGAACATTTACTAATTGTTTACCAACACGAATGTGTCTACCTTTAATTAAAACACGAGCATGATGGATTGATTTGGCAAGACCGTTTTTGAAAACTAAAGTTTGGAGACGACGTTCCATGAAATCTTGTACTTTAAGATTAAGAATGTAATCAAGTTTGTTTTTTGATTCATCCATAACACCTAATTTGTGTAATCTACGGAGGAGTGCTGAACCTTCAAAAATACGTTTTGGGTCTTTTTCGTCTAAAACGAGTAATTCTCTAGCAGCCTTTCTAATTTTAGCAAGAGCAAATTGAACTCTCCAGACTTCGTTTTTGTTCTTAAGTCCAAATTCACCAACCACTCTGAGCTTTTGTATACAAATGACAATAATTAATATTCACATACTCTCCTAGCTAACATTCTATAATTTTTTCTCTAATTCTATAATTTTTTATATATACATACTTCAGCATCGATTCTTTCCTTTTCGAATGGACGACGTGGGGTTGCAGATGTTTTGGAATACTATAATATTATATGTTAGTTTATGTTTTATTTAGGCATATGACCAAATAAAGAGATTTTGACTATTTTTTGACAATATATATCACAGGTTTGTTTGATTGTTCGAATGATTTAGGTGAGTTGTGTGTGTTCGTGGTTTGTATGATTTGAGAGAGATTGCAATATTGATTTAGTTGTGATATGTCGAAATGGATATGATATTTGAAATTTGAAATGTCAAAGGTTCCCCTCATTACTACTCATTGTCAATCTTGTTCAGTTTATATTCTCTTTAGTTGGTCACATGATATGAGGAAATAAAAATACATTTATCTACATACATTGGATGTCATTATGTCTACTTATAAATCAAAAATTTCAAAAGAGTTTAAAAAAATGAAAAAGTTTTGCATAAGTCAAAAAAAATTTCGTTTTTGAATATTTTTAATTTTTTTTTCCCATGGGAAAAACGTTCATATAATTTTTGTTACATTTTTAATTTCATGCAATATTCAAAAAGAGAAAAAAATCTACATTTAAATACAATAATTAAAAAACAATGATGACATAATACACAAAAAAGAACAGTGTTGTTTTTTTGATGAATAATATTTAAATAACTCGATAATAATAGCAACACCTAAATAACTAACCGAAGAAGGATTGTGAATATTAATTATTGCTCCATTTGTAATACAAAAGCTCAGAGTGGTTGGTGAATTAAAAAAAAAAAACAAATTTAGTTAAATATGAACTAATATAAACCGCTCTTGCCAAAATTAGAAAGGCTGTTAGAGAGTTACTCGTTTTAGATGAAAAAGACCCAAAAGTATTTTTGAAGGTTCAGCACTCCTCCGTAGATTACACAAATTAGGTTTAGCAGTAACCTCACCATTATTTGGTGGTCTTCTAGGTCGTCACCCATAATTAGTGATATTTAGTTGTTTTTATTACTATTTATATTATTGCTATTTTTTATCAAATTATTGTATTGAATTTATATTTGAATTTACTTTTTGTATAAAAATTTATATAATAGATAGTTTATGCGCAATTGAAAATGTCCAAAATGGTGAAAACAATGAAAATCTCATCAAGTTTCAACAATTTATAAACAATTTAGCTGATACATTGAATAATGATCAGTTGTTAAAGAAATCTAGTTTTACTTGGTTATTTCCATTTTCATATACTTATGGTGATGAAAACCACAAATTCAGTTCATATTGGAACAAAATCAAGTTATTTTCTTGATTCAAATTATGGCGCAATGAGCAATATACCAACATGGGATATTCTGTCAAATGATTCAATGAAAATTAACACAACCAACAAATTTAAATGATTAAAGAATGTAATCATGAATATTTTCAAGAGTAATTGAAAATTCAAGTAAATTGGTACAAAATAATTTTACAAATGTTGAACAATCAAAAGATATTGCAAAATTTCAGTCCCCCATGTGTACATCTACGATGGGGTTATCATTATGGTAATGATAAAATTGATAGAGAAATACAGCACTGGAAACGAAGCAAAATCAAAAGAATTGGGTATCGAAAGCTGTAACCTTTGCAATTAAATTGACAAATGGATTTGCTTGGTGATGGTGATAGTGATGATGACGATGATGATGAATCTATATCTTCTGATGTAAAGTTATCAAACAAGTCTAGACAATGCGCAGATGCAACTCAAAGAATTTTAGTTGAATTTTCAATCCTCCATGTATACATTTAGGTTGTGGTTTTCACAATGGTAGTGATAAAATTGATTCAAAATAGTATTGGTATTCCTGATAGAACACTGACGAACATTATTCGTGGTGAAATTGTAAAATTGGAAAATATTGGTGTAATTGAGTTGGCAAAAGATCTTGGCACTGGTAAAACTTGGATTAAATTGTTAAAAACTATTATCAACCCTTCAAGATACACCATTAATTGAATACAGTGATTGTTCATGTTTGATTCATCACAAAGAACTTGCTCACCTTCACAAATTTAAAACTTTAATTGGTAGATTATCAAATGGTATGTTTAATTTCATTCTCTCCAAAGTACTTTGTGGTAAACAATTCAGATTTGAAGTTTTATCCAAGGAGTATAAATATTTCATGATGAAACATCCATAATATGGTTTAGGTGCATCCAATTTCAATGATATCAGAAAAATGGAAGACAAAATCAGCATGTCTCTCCATGATTTGATTAAGAACAACGTCCACCATATTGAAAGAATTAACATTGGAAAATACCCCCTTTTGTAATTAGGATTACCAAAACCATCAAAAAAATCAACTATCAAAGAACTGTTATATTAACACCTCCAACTACAACTACCAACAACACAGCAACTACATCATTAATTAATATTAGTTTTAAATCAAGTTCATCGCCCAAACCATCATCCAAATCAAATTTAAATAACAGTAACCCAAAGAAATTAAATGGTGTCTCCATATGCAACCGAAGCAAGTGATGATGAACAACATCAACAAAACAAAAAACAAATAAAAAACCAACATCGTCAATTAATAATAACTCAAAATCAACTTAAAATAAAACTACACCCCCTCCTTTAATAAATACACAATCAATAATAACAACATCAAATGAAATAAAATTACCAAGTGAAGATTTCCTTGGGAATTTAATCATCAACTCCAACTATAACTACCACCACAACTACCCCTAACACAGCTACAACAGCATCAAAAAATAATAACTCTAAATCAACTTCAAATAAAACTACACCTCTTCCTTTAATAAATACTACACAATCATTTTCATACTAAAAATTTATTGTGAGGAAAATATCTTTTAATTTTTCAGTTTTTTTTCAAAATATCCATTTAAAAAATTGGGTATTGTATATCAAACAAATAATTATGTCAAATGATGATAGCGAAACACACCTAAACCAAAATACCAAAGGAGGAGAGGTCATTTTTTAAGATTATCAATAAATTTTTAGTGAAATATATATATATCAAATATTCACATACTACTATCACATTTAGTTTTTGAACATATTAATTTTTATAAAACATTAATAAATAATTTATTATAAATTGAAAAAGATATTGATTTTTATTTTATTTTTCAACTTATGCAAAAATAATATAAATTATTCACATTAACCCGATATTTTATTTGAGGTGAACGAAAAAAAATCTTTTTAGATTTTTATTAATTTATTAAAATTTGGAGGATATTCCATAAAAAAATTTCTATTGAACGGAGTGAATTGTGATGATTCTTTTTATTTTTCAAAAGAAATTGAATTTTGATCAAAAAACAACAATGTTCTTTTTTGTGTATTATGTCATCATTGTTTTTTTTTCATTTTTTTTAAAATTATTTCATATCTACCCAAATTAAAATACACCCATCCACAGACCAGACCATCATACACATACATACATACATACATACTTACACACATACATACATACACAAATACAAATTATATATATATACAATTAAATAATGAAAATCGAACCATTATTAATATCACAATTAATATCATTTATTATTTTAATTATATCATTTGTCAGTAAGTGTTTACACCTTCCCCTGGTTGGTATATGAAAATAATTAAAATTGTGAAAATTCAATTTATCTAATTAAAATCAATTTTTTAAAAAGGTCCATGGCAAAGTGTTAAATATTCAATTACAGAGGAAATAAAAGGAGAAAATGTAACAACAACTAGTTATTTTAAACAATCAATATATCAAAAACCAATTATACATTTTAATGGTGATCAATCAATAACACCAACTACACCAACACCAACCAATACACCAACAGAAACACCAACAACATCAACAACATTTTTAGGATTAAACCATAAAGATTTTAATGATTTTGGAAAATTTAGTGAAGTACAAATAACATTTTTCACAGTATTTTCAGTAACATTAGCAACATTAATTTTATATATAATTGTAATTAGATTAATAATGAAAAGTAAAAGCAAATATTCATTTGAAGTATTTGCACATTCATTTCCATTAACATTGGCAGTTTTAACAATTGCATTATCATTCATAATAACAGATTATCAAACAAATATATGTATTGATAATATTTATACATCAGTAGTCCCAACAATTTCAAATTCATGTTTCAAATTAAAAGTTGATACCATATCGATACCATTATATAATGAAAAATCACAGCAAATTGCATCAATTATATCAATTCCTTATCCTGGTTATTATCTTGTATTAATATCAGTACTTTCAAGTTTTGTAATGTCTTTTATTCATACAATAAGATATGATGAATTTAAAGAATCTTCATCTTCAATTAGTGAAGGTAAAAAGAAATATTTCAAATTACAAACAACTTATATGGGAATATAATTATAATAATAATAATAATAATAATATTAAATAAAAACGAAATAAACAAAATAATAATAATTAATTAATATGGAGCTGAATTTTAAATTGATATAATTAATCATAAACACTTTTCTCAGAATACAGTTAAAAAGGGTTTATATATACACAAGTATTAAAAACACCATATAAAAACCATTAAAAAGTAATATAAATTGTACCATTTAAATATTATTATTTTTTTTAATTAGATAAATTGATTGTTATTAATCATTTAAAATATGAATATTAACTTGGATAATGAACAAAATTTATTTGAATGGTAAAAACAATATAAAGATAAATTGGAGATTTTAAATTAAAAATATTAAATTTATTTTTTCAAATTACAATAACACTTTTTTTTTTTATTTTTCAAATTATCACACACACCAAGAAAAAATGACTTTTTGAGATAATTCTTTTTCTTTATTTTTATAATTAATTTTAGAATTATTATTATTGTTTATTAAAAAAACATTGCACACATACACAAAACATATTTATTAATAACAATATGAAATTTAAAATTTTTTTAATAATAGCAAATATAATATTACTATATTTTGTGGTTGTAGATGGTGTAGCGTTAATAATAGAAACTAAAATTTTAGAAACAACATATTACTATGATAATACATTTGATGCAAATATATCTGGATGTAATTTCACTTGTATAGTTAAAATTAAATATGATTTAGATGATGGTGCAATTGATAGTTTATTTTCAATTAATAGTAATTCACCAATATATTCAGAAAGATTATATTCATTTGATCAAATTGGTATATTTAAATTAATTGGATATTTAAAAATAACAGGTAATTTTACAAGTGGTTTAAATGGATTAAGTTTAAATGGAACTGATATGGGTGAATTATCAGGATTAATTTCATATAATTGTCATTTACCACCAACTGAAAAAGATTTAAAAATTGAAATAACCGATAAACCAATACCTATAATAAGAAGGAATAATCAATTAAATTTATTTCAAGTTGCAATTAATATATCAAAATTAGAGCATAAATTGGAAATGAAATTTTTAATAAACGATTTAAATTCACCATTTTCATTAGAACATCAACAAATTACAAACCAAATATTTATATTGAAATTTAAATTAGTAAATCCTTTAACTACCCAAAATTATAATTTTAACAAACCAATTGAAATAATACCACAAAATTATTTTGGTTTAGAAAATAGTCAATATCCATTAAATTATTCATCATTTATAGTAAAACCATTAATTTCACAATCAAATGGAATAAATCAATTTAGTAATATTAATTTTTATTCAAATAAAAATGAAATTTATTCATATGTTTTATTTGGTGTGAAGAATGATGGAATAAATATTGATAATAGTTTAATTGTACCTAGTTTATCAAGTATCAATGATAATGATGGTAAAGAAATTAAAATATCAATTCCATATCCAATTCAAGGTAATTCAACATATTCGAAATTTATTAGTTCAATTAAACCAATTGGTAATTCAATATTATATTTATCATCAACATTTAATAATGTTAGTACAACTTTTACTTCAAAGATCAGGTATACAAATTTAACATATTCAACAACCAATGCATTAGAAATTCAAAATTATTGTATATTGGCACCATTTTTATGGACAACTAAAGATTATCTACCAACAGATTATTCAATAGAAACAATGGATGGATCAAAACAGAATTATATAGAATATTGGGGTGTATTATCTTTTATTTCAAATGATTTACAATTATCATTTGGTCATTCAATTTTATTTTCAAATTTGTTTAACAATGAAAGAGTTACTACAGAGATTGAATTTTATAATGATCCAACTACAAATAAAAGAATTGGATATGCAGGTATTACATCAGGTTCATTGAATCAATCACCAATAGTATCAGACATGTTATTAACACAAATAAAATCATCATCAAAATTTTATTATGGTGGTTGGATAATTAAATTTACAGTTATTCAAACTTTACCATTTTATTATTTAAAAATTAACAATTTAAAAGTTACAGCAATAAATTTAGTTGGTAAATCAAGTTTAACAGGTGATTCATTATTTGAAATTCATGTTGATAATAATTTCATTAGAGATATTTCAATTAACCCATTCACAATAATAATATGTGATATTGCATTTAATTGTTATAAAACTGTATATTCGCCAATGGAATTATTTGAATTTAATCCATTTCCAAGTTTAGTATTTCCAATAATTGAATTTAAATCAATTTATAATATAAATTCATTATTTTTTAAAAATAATCAAATTAATACAACCGATATAAAAGGAAATAGTAATAAACCAATTGAAAATACTATTTATATAGGAACGAAAGATGGTATTTATTCAAGTGGTGATGATGGAATATATTTAATATTAAATAATAGTAATTCAATTATATTAAATAAGAAATTACAATTTAATTGGAATTCAACAATTGGATTATTTTACTGTAATTTTATAATTCCATTAAATCATTATAATGGTATATTTGATTATTCAATTCAATATAATTCAATAATTTATGATTATTCAGGTATATTTACAATACTTGGTGATAATTCAACTTTATTAGTTAATTCAATTCAAGCTGACATGTTACCACCACTGATTGAATCAATTGAACCTATGCCAAAGAATAAAGTATTAATATTAAATAATAAAAGTACGTCAAATATATTTGGGTGGGATGTATATATTATGGAAGGTATAAATGGATTTGAATATGGTGAATTTAATATAACAAGCGAACTTGATAAACATGGATTCAATATTATTAAAAATTCAATGGATTTAATCAAAGGTAATAAATTATCAATTAGAATAAATTTAAATGATTATGGTTCAATTAAAGATTGTATAAATCAAAATTATTCAATTTCTTCAGTTTATTTAATTGATAAACAAGGATATCATACATCAAGATCAAATAAAGATGAAATATCTGCATTATTTATGGTATCATCACAAGATAATTCAATTACCATTGATTGTACAAATTCAAATACTTTATCATCAATTGATACAACTTTACCGTACTTATCAGAATATATAGTGGATTTAGATTATAAAGATATTGATTTTAGTAAACCAGAAAAACATTTTTTTAAATTTAATTTCTCAATTACTGATAATGAAAGTGGTTTATCATCAAGACATGATCCTATAGTTTATTTTGAAGATTCATTAGGTAATTTATTATCAATTTCAATTAAAACTGGATTAAATTTAATTGAATCTAATGGATTTACAAGTAGTTATCAATGTATTGCTTTATTTCCATTTGGATTTGGATTTTCATTAGGTGTATCAATTTCAATTTATGGATTAGTTGATAATTATATGAATGTTAAGGGATATGATCCTGTTTCTTTAAATTATAGAATTCAAGAATTAATACCAAATTCTACATTTATACCATTTGTTAATGTTTTATATTCGTCAAGTTCACCATTTATATCGGATATTATACCAAAGTATGACAATACACTTAAGAATGCTCAATTTATAGTTAGTGGTTATCTATTTGGAACTGATTTGTCAAAAGTTGAAGTAATCGTAAATAATATTAACACAAATGAAAAAGAAGAAATACTGGAGGAATTAATAAATAAATCAATATTAAATGCTACAAATCCTTTACCATTTTCAATTTCATCTTTTTCAGGAAATGAAGTTGTTGTAGATGTTCAAATTTCACAAGCAACAACACCATTCATTCAAATTCAATTTATAATAGATTATAAATCTTCAAATACATATAATTTTATGATTGAATCAAATGCAGAACCTAATAGTAATAGTAGTAATAGCAATATTGGTGATAATGTATCACCACATGTATTAACATCATCATCAAATTCAACAACAATATCAACTTTACCAACATCATCAAAATCATTACCAAAAGTTAATATAAAAGTTGATCCAATTTCTCCTAGTGCATCATTAAATCATATGGATAATTATGAAATATCAAGTTTAATTAATATTCATGAAATTAGAGAAATCAATACAATTACAAATAAAACAATTCAAAAATATAGTTTAATAGGGAATTGGGTACCAATTAAAACAAATATTACAAATCAATATGATTACTTTACTATATTACCAAATTTACAATCATCAATTATTTATGCAAAAATTAATATTTTTGATAATGAATCAACATTTTCATTTATTAATAAAATTTATAAAGTAAATGAAAAATCAATTAAATTTACATTAAATATTACAAATTATCAAATTGAATCAAAATTAAATAATATACAATTAATAATGCAAGCACAATTAAATTCAACTCAAACTCATGATATTTGTACAAAAAAAGATTGTTCAATAGATATTGATAATTCTGATATATTATCAATACAAATAAATGATAAATCATTATATTGTAGATTTTTAAAAAATGCATTGGTAGATGGTGAATTTATAGTTAATAATCTAACGCATGTTAATTTAAATCAAGAATATTCATCACTTGTAAAATCAAATTCAGGTCAATTTTATTATGGTATTGTATTACCATCATTTAAAAATCATGTAATTATTGATCCTGATTTCTCACTTTTACTAGAACCTACATCAATTAATTCAGATAATATAGGTAGTATATGTTCAAAATCTAATAATGATATCAAGCTTTCAATTGGTGAAATTGTTGGTATTGTAGTTGGTGGAGCAGCATTTATTATAATTATTATTATTATTATAACTTATTTAATATTTAAAAAACATAGATTTAGTTCATTTACAATGTCAATTAGACAATGGTCTTTTAAAAGAAGATTAAAAAAAAGTAACTCCAATTTAAATTTGAAAAATATTTTAAATAATAAATAAATAAAACTTTTATTTAAATTTTTAATATTCTATTATGGTGTAGTGTATATATGTATATTTAATAATGCAGTTTCTATGTATGTTGTTTGTTGTTGTTGTTGTTGTAAATAAATTTATAATGTATGTTTGTTGATTTGTTTTGATTTTTTTTTTTTTTAATTTGAAATTGGTAATGGTCTATTCCATGCATTTGAACCATCTTTAATTTCAATTTTTTTAGAATTAAAATCAAATTTATCAGTGATATCAATATGGTTACTATTGTTATTATGGTGATTATCTTTATTTGGGATATGGAAATTCTTTGTTAATTTAATTAATGGTTCAGAGTAATTGGTTTCTTTTTTCTCTACAAAATTATCTGATAAACGATTCATTGTTTCATGAATTTTACTTGATCCATTTTGGAAACCACGATTATAACTACCTGCTTTTACCATTAAATAACCTAATGCTGGTTTAACAATATTAAAATATCCATAATTTGCAAATGGAATATTTTGAATTATACTTTCAAGATCAGTAATTTCTTCAAACTTTAAATAATGATTTAAATGGAAATTTTAGTATATAAATTTTAGTCTTTATAATATTATTGATACCATAAATACTTACTTTGGTTATTTTATTTTCTTTATTTTTATGAATGTTTATAATCATTCTATAATTAAATTTAAAAAATGGCATAAGGTTAAATGTAATTTCTTGTTGTGTATCCAATACCATAGAATGATTTGAATGAGTATATTGATATTTTACAATTCTAATTTCTTTTGCATAAAATCCAATTGCTTTAAATATTTCATGAATTTGATCAATTCCTTTTACTTTAAAACTTGGAATATTAAATGCTTCAAATTCACAATCTTGAGCAAAATTTTTATCAATTAAATCCAAATTTGGTTTAACTGTATATAATTTAACAATATCACTAATTTCTACCATTGTTATTTATTTGTTATTTGTTGTTTTTTATTTGAAAATAATTATTAAAATAATTATGTTTTGAATGTATGTATATATGTAATAAATAAATAAATAAATAAATTGCTATGAATTTATTATTAAAAGAATATTTACTTTTTTTGAAAAAATATATTAAAAAAAAAAATAATTGTTTTTATTATTTTGAAAAAAAATAATTGTTTGAAAAAATAATTAATTGAAAAAAAAAATTAATATGATATACTATATATACACACAATTATGTAGCTTGTTGCTATATAAACTATATTATATTAATTTGATTTGGGAATCAAAATATTATTAATGTTTTGATATGGAAAATTTGTTTGTATTTTTTAATATTATTATTGGCTACTCTATTTTTTTTATTGTTTTTATTGCTATTCTGCTATGTGTGTATGTGTGTGTTCTATAAAAAGAAATTTTATTTAGATCATTGCACTTTGAGATAACACACCACATTAAAAAAAATAAAAAAAAATAAAAAAAAAATATAAAAAAAATATACACACAAACACAACACAAAAACAAAAATCCTATAGGAGAGCGTGTGTTGAACAGAATTATTATTTTTTTACATAAAATAAATAATGGCACATCGGGGTAAAAAAAAAAATGAAATTTAGTATGTTATTACTTTTTTTTTTAAAAAATTAGTCATACTGTGTTTTTTTTATTATGGTGGTAAAATATTCACAATGAAAATCATTAAATAATATTATGTTTTTTTTGTTACTAGATTGTACATAAATAATAATTATTAGATTGTGTTTAATCTATCTACAAACAATAACATATAAATTTAATATTTAAAATAAAAAATATTTTAAAATAATAACAATGTTGCTATAATTATAATTGTATACGTTTTAAGTAAGTTTTATATTGTCAAATTTAATTTTTATTTATAATAATATAAATTAAATTATACCAAATAATTTAGTTTCTGCTTGTTGTTGCATAACTTAAAATTGGTAAAACATTGTTACCTTCATTACCATTTAATAAACTAACATTATTACCAGAGAGGAAATTATCACCAATTAATGAACCAGAAGAAACACCATTTCTTGATTGACCAGAAGTACTTAATGAACTACTACCAATTTGAATTTTAGCAACTGATGATGTTGAGGTAATTGATTGTAATGATTCTTATTAAATAAATTTTTTATTTTAAAAACAAATGTTAATATTTAATTTTTAATTTTCAAAAGAAATAAAATAATAAAATAACACATACTGAATAACATTTTTTAAGTTTTGAAGAATTTATTGATACACAAAAAAAAGAATAATTTGATTAATGATTTTAAAATTGATAAATTTTATTTTTAATTTTTACTATTTTTTTTATTTAAAATTTATTATTTAATTTAAAATAAATGTATTACTTGTGTGTGCTTGTGTGCGTTTACGTGCTCATTTGTTGATTACATAAATCAAAATTATACAAATTGTAATCTAATATTTCTTTATTATAAAAATATAATGTTATTATAAGATTTGTATTATAACTATTAGATTATAGATTTGTATTTTAAAATAAAATAAAAAACAGACCGATTTTTTATTAAATAAGAAATTTATTCATAAATATCTCCAAAGTTTAGAAATAGTAATTATGTCAAATTTAGTCCATTAACCAAAATAAAAAGTAAGAATTCAAATAAAATTAAATTTAATTGGTATTGTTTTATTAAATAATTTTTTAATAAAAGTTCTTAACAAGCTTTTTTATTTTGTTAATTTAGTTTCTGCTTGTTGTAGCATAACTTAAAATTGGTAATACATTATTACCATGGTTATTGTTAATGGCTTCAACATTGTTGTTAGCAAGGAAATTATCACCAATTAAACCAGCAATACCATTACTTGATTGACCAGAAGTACTTAATGAACTACCATTAATTTGAGTTTTAGCAATTGATGATGTTGAATTAATTGATTGTAATGATTCTAAAAACAATATAATAAAAATATGTTAATATACATAAATTATAAATTATAAATTATAAATTAAAAAATTAATTATTTCACATCAAACACATACTGAATAACATTTTTTTGAAAGTATTGATACTAAAGTAATATTTTTAATTTAATGATTTAAAAAAAAAAAAAGTATTCATTTTTATACTCTTTTTTTAATTAATAATTAAAATGTTGTAATAAAAAGTTAGGTATTATAAAAATTAATAAAAAAAATTAAATATATAATTAACACATCTCCTAAATTTACTTGTAAATAAACAAACATTTTTCCACAACCACACTTTTTATTTTTTACGTTTGTGTTTTTTTGGAGTTAATTATTGTTATCAGGAGCCAATAAAAAACAATGTTATCAGTATCAAGTGTGTTGATGGTGGATCAGTGTGTGTATTGTATTTGATTTTTTTTATTTTATTTTGTAAAAAAATATATTTTTCATTTATTAATAATAATTTAATGTCTTCAACACTTTATGTGTATTTTAATTTTTATCATAATATGTTTAATTTTTTATATCTTTAAAAGTAATTCATTTATTTTTATTATATATTAAGAACATAGAAAAGATAAAATCAACAAATAATATTATTTAATGAAAATTAATTTTTAATATTTATTTTAATTAAATGAAAATGCAACTAATTTGGTAATTTAGTTTCTGCTTGTTGAAGAACGACTTAAAATTGGTAATACATTATTACCATGGTTACCATTTAAAAGACTGACATTATTTCCAGATAAGAAATTATCACCAATTAAACCAGCAATACCATTACTTGATTGACCAGAAGTACTTAACGAACTACCATTAATTTGAGTTTTATCAATTGATGATGATGAGGTAATTGATTGTAATGATTCTAAAAAATAATATAATTTTATTAATAACCAAATTTGTTTTACAAATTTAAATTTAAAAAAAAATTAGTACATACTGAATAACATTTTTAGGTAAAAGTATTGATACTAAAAGTAATAATTTATGATTTGGATATTTTAAAAAATGATTAATTTTATTTTAATTTATACTGTTTTTTCCCTTTATTTATTATATGTTTAAATTTAATATAAAAAAAAAAAAAAATTAAAATAAATTTTATTATTAGATTAATCAATACTACAAATTTTTAATAAAATATTTGTCTTTTTTACAGATTGTAGATTTAATACTTTTAAATTTTATAATAATAAAAAAAGAAAGATATCAAATAAACAAAAAACTTTAATTGTGTGTAATATTAAGAAAATTAAATTTTTATTTTTTAGGATCATTATATTTTGTGTACTTTTTTTTAAATTTATTTATGATAACTAAGATTTATGTACAATTTATTTTAATTAAAATAATCACCAGCAGGGGTTGGTCTTTCATTTTCATTTAATATATATTTATCTACATTGTTACCATATAGTAAATTATCACCAATTACAACTATTGCATAACCATCTGAAACACTGTTTTTTGATTGACTAGATGATATTAATGAAAAAATATTAATTTGAGATATGGAACAAGATGATATTGAAGAAATTGACTTTAGTGATTCTAAAAAAAAAATAATTATTTTTTAAATATATATAAATATAATAACGTTTATGAAATTATATTTACACAATACTTACTGAATAACATTTTTATTGATGCTCAAAATAAAACACTGGTTTAATAATGGTTTTTAATGATAAATCATTTTATTTTTAATTTATACTATATTATAAATTTCGTAAAAAATTTAAAAAAACATTTAAAAATTTTAAAATTGAATAATAAAACTACAAATTTTAAAAATTAATTCAAAGAATAAAAGTTGGAGTTTGTTAAAGATTGTAGATTGAAAATTTATGTATATTTAATTTTTTTTATAATTATAACATTAAAAATCCTAAAAAGGGTTTATAATCATAATCCGATTATTAATAATGAGTCAAAAAAAATCAATAAACCAAAGAAACATATAATGAATAACATATAAAGAGAAAATTTTAATATTTATTTTTTAAATAATTTAATATTATTGTAATTTGTATACAGTAGTTTGGTAATTTAGTTTTTGCTTGTTGTTGCATAACTTAAAATTGGTAAAACATTGTTACCTTTGTTACCATTTAATAAACTAATATTATTACCAGAGAGTGCATTATCACCAATTAAACCAGTAACAACATTACTTGATTGACGAAATTCACTAAATGAACTACCATTAATTTGAGTTTTAGCAAGTGACGATGTTGAAGTAATTGATTGTAATGATTCTAAAAAAAATATTATAAAATTTTAAAAATTAGTATACTAGTTTTTTAATTAATTTTCATAATTTACACACATACTGAATAACATTTTTAGATAATTTTAAGAGGAATTTATTGGGACAAAAATGAGTAACTTGATTTAATGATTTTAAAAAATGATAAGTTTTATTTTTATACTGCTTTTAATTTTTTTTTAAAAAAAAAAAAAAACTAATTATTTAAAGAAAACTAAATGTAGTTTTAAAAAGTTTGATTTTGTAACAGATTTTAGATTATAGATTATAGATTATATATTTAATATTTATTTATATTTATCATTTTCATTTCATAATAATAAAAAAATTATATGAATAAAAAAAAAAAACAAGGTAAAGATTCTAATTAAAC
>JACAFY010006591.1:0-28192 GCA_015252635.1 Dictyostelium capitatum
TTCTAGTAGCATTAATAATAATAATAATAAAAATTTTTTTTTTTGTTTTTTAAAATTATTTTTTTTTTAAAATTTGATTTAATTTTTTTTTTTTTTTTTTTTTTTTTTTTTTTTGGATTTTCATTTTTTTCATTTATTTTATATTAAAACCAAAACAAACACAACAACTTGCATATTTATACAATGATAGGTTTTAATGAAGAAAGATTAGCTAAATTCTTTCAAAGATCATTAAATGCATTACCACAACCATATACATCAGCATTACCAAATCATTTATCATTAGTATACTTTGTAGTATCTGGTTTAGATTTATTAAATAAAACTGAAGTACTTGAAAAAGAAAAACAAGCAATTATAGATTTTGTATATTCAAGACAAGTTAAACCATCAAAAGATGATCATGGTATGTGTTATATATATAATTAGCTTACACATGTATTTTAGAAATATATACATGTTTACTAATATTTGTATTTAATATATACAGAACATAATATTCAAAATTGTGGATTTAGAGGTGCAAATTTTATAGGTAATGAATTTTGTTGTAATAAAGAAGAACAATATTCAAATACAATGATTGAAGATTATGATTTACCAAGTACACCAAATACATATTGTGCATTATTAATATTAAAGATATTGGGTGATGATTTAAGTGGAGTAAACAAGAAAGCAATAATTCAATCACTAAGTAAAAGACAAAGAGAATCAGATGGTGCATTAAGTGGTTCACCAAATATTGGTGATTACGATTTAAGACATTTATTTACTGCATGTGCAATTTCATTTATATTGGATGATTGGTCTGGAATAAATAAAGAACAAGCAATTAAATATATTCTTAGTTGTCTGTCATATGAATATGCTTTTGGTCAAACACCAAATCAAGAAGCACATGGTGGTCCAACTTATTGTGCAATTGGTGCATTATCATTAATGGGTAGATTGGATGTATTAAATCCATTCATTGAACAGTTGACATATTGGTTGGTTAAAAAACAAATTACAGGTTTTTGTGGTAGAACAAATAAAGATCCAGATACATGTTATGCATTTTGGATTGGTGCATCATTGAAAATGATTGGTCGTTATCATTTGGTTGATTTTACTTCAATTAATTCATTTATTGCATCTGCACAACATGAAGCAATCGGTGGAATTTCAAAAGAACCTGGTCATCTTCCTGATATTATGCATTCATATCTTTCATTATCAGGTCTTAGTTTTGGTGATCATCCTTCAGTTCAACAAATTATACCGGCTTTAGGTTTATCTCAAAGAGCAGGAGGTAAAGAATGGGTTGATAAATTAGTAATAAAAAAACAACAACAATAAATTTGTAATAAAATATGTAATTAATTAAATTTTTTATTGTTTTTATGTATAAATTGCCACTACCAGTATTTAAAATGGTCCAATTTCATTTATATAGTTAATGCCACTAACTATACTGACAATTTTTTTATTTTTTGAAATTTTTTTTTTTTTTTTTTTGATTGTTTGTGTTTGATATTTTACAAAACAAGAATAAATAATATTAAATGATAGAAACATCAAGTGAATATTTTGATGATAATGAAGAAACATTAACCGAATACTCAAATAGTAATGAAGAATTATTAAGTGAATATTCTGGTGATAATGAAGAAACATCAAGTGAATATTCTGATTACAATGAAGAAACATAAAGTGAATATTCTGATGATAATGAAGAAATATTAAGTGAATATTCAAATAGTAATGAAGAAACATTGTACGAATATTCACCAAAAATGGACATCAGTGAATGTTTAAAACATTTTTCGGATGAATGGGAAATATTAGAAACACCTAATAATTCAAATTATGATAATAATAAAGTTATTTATAAAGCAAAGAAAATAAATGGTAAAATTAATGGTGTGGATGTTGATATATGCACAATTGAAATATTAGATATTGATAAATTTGTAAGTATCCTATCTTATCTCAAATAATAATAGGAATAAATATTAATAGTACTTAATAATAATATAGAATAATAAATTAATTAATATTTTATCAAGATTAAATGATTGTCAATTTTCATTAAAATGTTATGGTTATGCTAAAGATATGAATAAAGTATATATTTATATGGAATATATAGAAAATTCGATTTCAATTGGTCAATTAATAGATAAATTACCAACCAAGAGAATAGATGGAATTTTTTCCAATGAAATTATTTCCCATTTAATTTATATATTAAGTGGTTTGCATAAAATTGAAATCACTCATGGTGATATTAGTCGTAATAATTTTTTATTGGTCACTGATAATTCTGGTTCCGCGATAGGTATTAAATTGGTTAATTTCAACACAAAGAGTCAAATATCCGTTAATAGTAAAAGATCAACATATCAATATAACGGACGTGAAAAATTTGAAAAAGTAGTATTGCATTGCGATAAAGAAATCTATTCACCAGATATAAAAAATTTATGTGACATTATAATTGGTATATTGGACCTTGAAAACCCCATGCAGGATAGCCCTTTAATATGTAAAGAATTATTAAAATGCAACCTTAGTGGCCATTGTTTCACACATCGGGCTCATGTACCATCTTTATCAATTTATTTAATGGATGGACCAACTATAGAAAGAAATAAAGAGACTTTGATTTTACCACTGTTCAATAATCCGCTTACAATTGGATCAATTCGTCGTGGTGTTCAATTCCTTATATTACCATCATATAATCACCCAATTGTTGCTGGCTCAATACCAAATAGTGTTTCTTATCTCAAATTACCATATTATAATCGCCCAATCATTTGTGATACTATTCCAAATTCAGTTAATAATCTTCAACTTGGTTCAAATTTTAATAATATTGAATCATTATCAAATCTTCCATTGTCAATTAAATATTTAAAATTTGATTCTGAAAATTTTAATATCAAAACTTCAAATATTACAAAATTTATCAAACCATCAATAAGACAACTCACTATCAACAATGAACAAATAGATACTCCATCCTTATTTAGAGAAAATTTGTCATTATATAAAAGTAGTGATTGGGAACAAATAAATCAATCAAATAATACAATTATATCAAACAAACTTGATGGTATCGTCAATGGTATTTCAGTAGGAACATGTGCTATTAAAAAATGTGACAATGTACGTATCTATTTTATTCCTTTAATTATCCTCCATTATTTTTCATTTATTAATATTCATTATTGTTAAAATATTTATAGAACGAATATATTATTTTAGAACAATTGAAGAATTGTGAATATGTAATTACTTCTTATGGAAGAGGTAAAGATGAATTAGGTAAAATTTATTTTTATAGAGAGTATATCAAAGATGCAAATACAATTAAATATAAATTAAACCAACAGACAAACAAACGATTTGAAGAGAATGAAATAATTAAATTGGCAATAGAAATAACGCGTGCATTAAAGATCATTCATGATAATAATATTGTTCACTGTAATATTAATTGTGACCATATTTTAATAGAAAACAAAAATGGTAAAGAATCAATTAAATTGGTTGGATTTGGTAACTCAAAATTATTATTTAAAAATGATCCTTGGTACATTGAGAAAATTGGTTTGGAAACACACATGCCACCTGAAGTTAAATCTCAAAATTTATTAGGATCATATAAATCCGATATATGGAGTTTGGGATGTGTTTTAATTGAAATGGCAGGTGGTGATTTAAAACAATTAAATGAATTTGGAATACCATTAATACCAGATCATTTATCAAATCATTTAAGGAATATCATCCAACAATGTTTAATCATAAATCGAGGTGGCAGATTCGATGCACACCGTTTACTTAAACATTTAGATAAAGTATGTATTATTAATTTTTAAATTTCCGATCAATATTCAAATTACTAATTAATGTTATTATCAAGAATTATTTTATTAATAAAAGCAAAATTAACCTTGAAAATGAAATTTCATATGAAACAATGAGAAATATTCCGTATAATACATTCAAGTTAAAATTACCAAATTTCAACAGTAGTTTTCAAGATATAATAGTTCCTTTTTTCATAAAAACTCTTTCATTACCATCTTTCAATATGCAATTAGATCAAGGATCAATACCATCATCAATCACTAAACTCAAACTCAAGAAATTTAATCAAATATTATCGTTTGAAGATACTCAAGTTGAATATTTAGATTTGGGCGATGAATTTGATATTTATAACAATGAATATGATATTCTGGATGAAATAACCACAGTTAATACACTTAAAATTGGGTATGAATTTACCAAACCAATTAATCGAAAATTATTACCAAGATCAGTTTCTAAATTAAAATTGACCAATTATAATGTAAAAATTGAGTCAAACAGTATACCACCAACTATAACATCACTCACACTTGGTTCAAAATTTAATGATATTGCATCACTTTTAAATTTACCAAAATCAATTATTAATTTAAAATTTGGTACAGAGTCAAAAGAATTAGTCAATATCACCAAATACATCAACCCATTAATTACTTCACTCGTTGTCAATGGTATTCAAATTGAAACTCTATTGCTTTTAAATCCAGAAATCAATAAAACAACAATTAAAAAATCAACTCTATTAATTCATATCGAAAATGATTGGGAAATAATTGAAAAAATTGGTAATGGAGCATTTGGTACTGTATTTAAAGCAAGAAATAAAAATGGTAATATCAACGGTATTCAAGTTGATATTTGTATTATTAAAAAAGTTAAAAAAAATGAATTTGTAAGTAATGTTACAGTCACAAACCATCATAATCATCATCACCATCACATTACTAATAAATTATAAAACTATTACATATATTCCAGAGAGCAGATGAAATACATATTTTAGACAAATTAAAAGATAATCAACATTCATTTAAATATTATGGATGTGGTATTGATAATTCAGATTTTATTTATATTTATATGGAATTTATTGAAGGTGTAATTTCAATTGCAGATTTATTAAAACAATTACCAAATAATAGATTTGAAGAACATGAAATTAAATTACTAGCAATTGAAATGGTTGAAGCATTAAATAGTATTCATCAAAGTGGTGTTATCCATCGTGATATTAAAGGTTGTCATATATTATTAAGTTATGATTCACATGGTAAAAGAATCAAAGGAAGTACAATTAAATTCATTGATTTTGGATTGTCAAAACAATTTATTTCAAGTGATACAAGATTCTATTCAGTAGTTGGTACAGATTCACACATGGCGCCAGAGGTTATTGAAGAAAAAGGTAAAGCAAATAGAAAGTCTGATATTTTTTGTTTAGGTTGCACTTTTATTGAAATGGCCGGCGGTGAACTAAAAACTAGAAATGATAATGGTGATCGTATAATACCTGATCATTTATCGTATGGTCTTAAAAATATAATTCAACGATGTACATTTAAGAACATAGATGCAAGAGTTGATATCAATACATTACTAAATTTATTAATTGGTAAAGAAACAGTAAATACAAACGAAAATGATCATTTTTGTTTGGAATCATTTAATGAACCTCTTACTATTGGAATTATCAATGATGGTATTAAATCATTATCATTACCATCATTTGATTCAAATATTGAAATTGGATCTATACCATCATCAGTTACACATTTATCATTTAAAGTATTTAATCAAGAGTTTCAATATGAAGCAATTCCATCATCAGTTACAAGTTTAGATTTGGGTGATGAATTTGACATTCAAAGTAATGGTGATAATACTCCAGACGATACAATTCTAACACTAAGATGTGGATATCAATTTAAAAAACCATTTCCAAAGAAATTAATACCACAATCAGTTACCAATTTAAAATTAACAAATTACAATTTAAATATTGCCGGAAATAGTGTACCATCAACAGTAGTATCACTCACACTTGGTTCAGAATTTACTCATATTGAATCACTATCAAATTTACCAACATCAATAACCAATTTAGAATTTAGTACACCAATTGAAATTGATAAAATTGATATTAATAATAATAAAATATTCAAAACATCAATAACCTCAATCAAAATAAATGGCAAACAAAGAAGATAAAATAAAATAAAAATGTAATATTAAAAATTAAATGAATAATTTTTGCAATAAAATATGTAATTAGTTAAATTGTTTATTATTTTTATGAATAAATATTAAATTACCAGTAGTATTTAATTGATTAATTTCATTTACTAGTTCATTATAACTTTCTAATTGATAATCTCTACCATATCCATAATAAACAAATTTAATTGTATCAAGTGATGTGTTATTATTTGTTTTAATGAATTGATCAATAATTGATTTATAATTATACCCAATTTTCATTTTACGATAATTATTATAAATTGATACAACTAATTTTTTAATATTTTTATTTTCATTACAATGGTTAAGATATAATCCAATATTTAAATTATTACAATGTAATGTTTTTAAATTATCCATTGAAATTAATGGTGATAATAAATTTGTGTTACTATCTTGTTCTGAAATTATACCAAATACTTCTAATCCTAATGACATAATTGATTTATTTAATTTAATTAATTGAAGGAATTCAAATAATTTTGAATCTTTTTCTTTATATTCAATTTGATATCCTTTATAATTTTTAATTATTAATTTTGAAATTGATTTATTTAATTGAATTCCTTGAAACGATGATATTAATTCACTTGATGATTCGATTTTATCATTAATTTCTAGATATAATGAATTTATATGATTGTATTCATTGAATTTAAATAGTTTTTCTATAAATGATAAAGGAGTTGGACGATTTATAAAATGAATTGAATTTACTGAACTATAATTTAATAAATCATTAATATTTTCATTTTTCATCAATTTGTTTTTTGTTTTAATGTATAATTTATTTGGTTTATAATTTGATATTACAATAAATGAAAATATATATTCATTACTACCATCATCTTCTTCTTCTCCATCATCACTTTGACCAGTATTTAATGTTAGATTTATTCTTCCATTATCCCAATTTATTTCTAATTTATTATATTTTAAAAAACCACCATATGTAAAATCATTATCTTCATTTACTAAATATATTTGATGATTTAATACTGTTATTCTCTTTAAATTTGGACAATAACGATTTAAAAATTGTTTAAAAACCAAGAGATTATCATTTGATGAATATTCTTCTTCTTTGTAAGGATACCCATAATCATTATCATTACCACCATCATTGCCATCATTTCTTTTTCTTTTATAAAAATTATTTTTACTTGATTCTTTAATTAATGTTATTAATGGGTAATCCAATACATCGTAATAACTCCCTTTTCTTGATTCTGTATCATCAATTTGAACCACACTAATATTTTCAATATCTTTTAATTGAAATAATGATTTTGATAAATCTGTTGTTGATGAAAATGTTGTTGTTTCTGCTATGTGTCTTATAAATTTATCAAATGGCATAATAAATTTATTGTTTGATAATAATAAATTTTGAAATATTTTAAAACAACGTTTTGAAAGTAATGAATATTCTAATAAATCATTTAACTTTGTATCATTATCTATTAAATGAATTAATACTGAATTAAATATATATTCATTTAATTTTACTTCTTTATTTGTCATTACGCCAGTGGTGTGTTTTTTAATGAATATTTTTAAAAAAAAAAATAAAAAAAAAAAAAGAGAAATTATTAAAAAAAAAAATATCTTTTTAGATATTTATATATATATATATTTAAAAACACTCCTTACACGAACACACAAGTCTTTTATTAAAATATTATTCATATATGTTGTAGTATTATTGTGTTTTTTTTTTTTTAAGAAAAAGTAATAGTAGAGTGACTATCTACCGTTCTCTAATAGATATTATATATAAATTATTAGTTGGAGTGATGGTAGTAGTAGTTGTAGAGGTTATTCCTCTATTTTTTACGAAGTCCATGCGGCATCATCAGCACGTGGTATAGCACCAGTAACCAATGTTATTACATTTTCCAATCTTTTCCAAAAACCAATGGATGCTAACCATGGATTTAACCAACCATTTGTAATACAATAAAATTTATCGAATGGATTACGATGATGAATAGCATGATCTCTCTTTGAAATGATGATACCAGACTTTTGAAGGAATCCAACAAATGGATGAACTTTATAAGTGTGACTCCATTTGTGAATTTGATTTGTTAATGATACCCAAAAACAAAGATTAACCAAAAAACTCATAATAAACATATTGTATGGAGTATCGGTTGAAGAGATGTCTGCAAATGAAGTAATAGCTAAAATTGGTACAGTTAACATACAATTATCACCATTGGTTTCAATCCAATCATGGTGTGTCATTGCAACTGGTGCAACATGATGTTCTCTAAATGATCTAATAAAACTATTACCAACTAATGGTGTATCTAATGTACCCCATGTATCTGCTGCCCCTATATTATGTGTAACAACAAATAAACAACATAATTAATATAAACATACTACTAATACTAACAACTATATCATACATTATACTAAACACTTACAATGAACAATTCCAGAGAAAAAGTCTGCAACAAACATTGCCAATACTGAAGAGGATAAAAAGATCCAAATATTTTTAACAAAATACAAACTAAGCATACGAAAGATTGAGATTGCAAGTAATACAATGAATAAAGATACACTAACGATTTCGGTATTTCTTTTTGTTGAAGTATATCTATTTTTCAAATCTGCAGTTTTATCTTGTTTTGAAATATTATATAAATCTTGTTCAGTTGTTGTTGTTTTGAATGATTTATTAATGAGAATTGGTTCTTCATTATTATTGTTGTTGTTGTTGGTGTTATTGGATCTTTTAATGTTTTCGATTTGTTCTGCTTTTTGTCCCAAGACTGAATATTGTTCTTTAACAATATCGTTACAGATTTCACTTTCATTACTAGCACAACTACCACTATTTACATGATTAATTGAATTATGGTTTACCATTGTCATAATATATGTTTATATATTTATTTAATGAATTATTGATTTTTTATTTAAATTTTTTTTATTACACTATACACACACACACACAATTTTTTTTTAAATAATATTACACTACACACACTATATATTTATATTATATTTATTGTAATTACTATTATCTAATTAATTTATTTATTTATTTGTGTTTGTTTTATGTATATTTAAAAAAAAAATTTAAAATTTTTTTTTTTTTTTTTTTTTTTTTTTACGAAATTTTTTTTTAAAATTCTTTTATAAAAAAGTTTATCAACTTACTATGATGTCAGTATTTTTATGTTAAAAAATTGTGTTATAAAATATCCATTTGGATATTTAAAAAATAAATAAAAAAATAAAAACACAAATTTGATAAATAATTTTAACACTGAACCACACACACACACACACACACATTATTAACACCACACAAACTTTTTTTTTTTGACAAAATACACCCATTTGAAATTTGTTGTCAGAAAATTTAAATTTATTATTTTTTATTTTTTTTTTAAAGTGTTGAGCAAAGATAGATTATAATTTGATCAATTAAATCAATTATATTATTATCTACATTTGGACTATTATTTGCAATGATAGTAAAGAATATAGAATCTTGATTATTATTTGAAAGATTACCATCTGATAAAACTACACCAGTTAATGAATTAACACCAGTCATTGAACCAGTTTTAGCATAAACTTTACCATTGGCAATTGTGTTTTTAAATCTATTTTTTAAAGTACCAGTTTTTCCAGATAATGGTAAATATGATATAAAATCATGATTTGGATCACCACCATTTGTATATAGATTTTCAATTAATGTAATTAATGCTTGTGGTGTTATAAAGTTATTTCTACTTAATCCAGATCCATCAACTTGATTATATAAATTATTATCAATACCTAATATTGATTGAATATAATTTAATCCACTTGATACAGTTGATTGAAATTCATTTGAATTTGCATTGAATACACCAAGTTGTCTAAGGAAAGTTTCAGCATATAAATTATCGGAATTAAGTAATGTGTAATTTAACATTGTTGATAATTCTGGTGATTCAATTTCAAATGGTTTATAATCTAATCCAGTATAATTACAATTACCAATTTCAATACCATTAGTTAATTTAATTCCATTTTCATTTAATAATGCTTCATAAACAGTAAGGAAATATAATTGTGGATTTAAAATTGGTACTTCCAATATAGTACCACTTGAAATTGTACCTGATAAATATAATTTACTATCACCTAATTTAAATTGATATTGAATATTATTTGATACAGATTGATTTGTAGTAATAATTTGATTTACAATTTGTAAATAATTTGATTCACCAGGATATTGAAAAGATGTAATTGCAATATTACCAATTGAATTTGAAGGAATTAAATTAATTGAAATTATATTTTCATTGATTATTAATGATGTTGGTAATGCACCATATCCAGATATTAAATCTTCCCATTCCCATGCTGGTGGTATATCACCGTTATTTCCACCATTATAAAAACTATTATCCAATATAATTTTACCAATTGAATTTGCTTTTGAAAAGAATTGAGATGATTCAATTATACTATCCATTGAAATTGATGGATCACCCATACCTTTAATACAAATGTATTTTAAATCTTCATTATTTCCATAGTATGGTTGATCTGTAAAAAATGGTGTAAACACTTTAAAATCTTCACCAAATGTATAAAATATTGTACTAGTTGTAAATAATTTTGTACAACTTGCTGGTGTAAATGATTGTTTTTCATTTAAATTATATAAATTTTGAAATTCACCTGTACCACTATTATATTTATCAATTACAATTCCCCAATTTGTTCCAAAACATTCATTACTAGTACAATTATTTATTAAATTATTTATAAAATAATTTATTTCACTATTACTATTACTATCACTATCACTACTTCTAGTGGATAATACAATATTATAATTTAATAATAAAGACAATAAAATTATAAATAATAGTAATAATAATTTCATTCTTATTTATTTTTTTATAGTATTTTAAAAATATCAAAATTGGCCAACACAACGACTTATTTTTTTTATATTTTTTAAAAAATCTTTTTTTTTTATTTTTTATTTATTTTTTTTTAAAATTTCAACCAGGCTTTACAAAACAAACAAATAATTAATAAATTTATCTATTTTTGAGTTTATTACTATTTAAGTATATATATGATAGAAATACAAAACTAAAAAATTCTTTTAGTAATAAACCCAAAAATGTGATAGGGATGAATTTTATTGTTTTGTGTCTTATTATTTTTTTATCACTTTTTGAAAAATGAATAAATCAACATCATATCAATATCATTATCAATATCACATTTATTGTGTTTTTAAATGTACACATTTGGTATGTTTCACCACTTTTAGTTAAAATGTGCATTTTAAAAATTTTAAAAAAAACCCAAAATTAAAATTTTTTTAAATAAAAAATTAAAAAAAAAAAAATTTAAAAAAAAAAAAAAAAAAAAAGCCATTTTTTTCAAATAATTTGGCTTTTATAAATTTTATTTTTTTGATGTGTTGTGCTTATCGGCTATCTATTTTTAATATTTTTTTAATAAACATCGATAAAAATCTTAATTGTACAATCTCAAAACGGTGTAATTTTAAAATTTTAATTTAAAATGAATTAAATTAATTAAATTAATATTAAATTAAAAATCAATATGAGTTCAAAAAAACTATAAATAGACAACAAATTTCTATTGTCAATTCATTCAAAACAACAATAAACAATAAATCAAATAAATAAATAAAAAACAAATAAATATTAAATATTATATATATACTAAATATTAATTTTTTTACTCAAAAAATGTCAAATCAAATTTCAACAGAATTAACATCAAATAATATTGATGTTGATAATAATAATAATAAAAAACAAATAAATTTAAAAGATAAATTAAAAAAAGAATCAAAATCTACTGCCATTGTAAAAAGAGTTATACCAAGTAGTGTTTCACCAATTACATCAATTACTCCATTACCAAGTTGGACATTTTTAATTTGTAAAGCATTAGCTTCAGATGGTACACCAATTTGTGCAGGTGTAAGTGGTGGTAATGTTGCAATAGATACAAATTTAATTGCATGGCAAATAAATTCAAATGATAATAGTCAATTATATCAATATACAAAAGATGGTCATTTATTATCAAGATTATCATCAAATTATGCATTGGATGTAAATGGTGATTCATATTTCATTGCTAATAATTTCTATTTTACTGATGGTCAAAAGTGGACATTTACAAATGATCAAATTCAAAATGTTGCATATCCTGGTAGTTGTGTTGGTATGAAAGGTGCAGTGGATTCACCAATTACTCCATCAAATGGTGTTGAATTAATTATTGCTAAACCATCAAGTGATGATAATCCATGTTTCCAATGGCAAACTTCACCAGCATATCCATTAAATTCAATTTTAACTCAACCTGCTCAACCATTTCCACAATATACTGGTGATCTATTAAATTATTATATTGATATTAGTCAAATATTAGCTGGTGTAAATGATATTAGAACTGAATATACAAATTTATCACAATCATTACCATCATTTCAATCAAGACTCCAAGAAATTGCAAAAAATTATCCAGCTGAATTAACCGATCAACTGTTTAATGAACTTCAATACGCACAAACAATTATCAATTTATTCGGTTGTTATTCTGCATTCCACACTGATTTGTTTGCTGATAATGAAGCTAGATTAGATCAATTAATGTATCTTTGCCAAATTGAAAAAGGTTCAGATTTAAATATTAGTGGTTGTATGTTATCAATTTTCAGTGGTATACTATATACAATTTTATGTGCTATACCAGGTGCTGAAGGTGCAGTTGCACTTGCTCCAATAATTGGAAATTTAATTCAAACTGGTATTAATATTGGTGTAGCTTCAAGTTCAGATGAAACTTCAATTTCACCTGATCCATTCAATGTTACCACTTCAATTTTATGGGGTACTCTATCATCAAATTTTGAAGCATTACTTACAACAACTGGTGTAATGGAAACAATGTTATTAACAGATTGGGGTATGATGCAAGCAGTTTTTGCATTAACCAATAAATTGAATACACCAGATTCATTGGCATGGACAACTACAATGACAAGTGATATGCTAAATGCTGCAGTACCGGGTTATGAAAATTCAGTACTTCAACAATTAATGCCTGCTAAATTTCAAATTTATTGTTGGGATTCAAATTCAACAAATAACAATGGTATGAGTCCTCCATCTGATATACCTTCAGATTGTCAATGGTCAAATGGTGGATTGACATATTGGATATCTGATTTAGACTATACGGCTGTTTATCCATGGAATACCCTAATGGATAAAATATGGAATAATGGTGTTAGTAAACAAGATTTCTTTTTGTCTCAAAATGGTTGGAATTTCCCAACTTCATATGTAAATGGTAATTTTTCAAATGGTACTGTATCAATTGCAAATAATACATCAGTTCCAATGTATTTTCAAATTGTATATGATAAAAATAATATTTATCCAACTGAAAAGTTTGATCTTCCAACTTATTCAACAACAGTTTCAAATGATCCTGCTGCTGCAGTTCAATCTTATACTGAAAATTTTGAAGTAACAGTTTGGGATATATCAGAAGCATACATTGCTTCATTAAACATTTATGTTGATACTAAATTCTTAAAAGGTTCTTACATATCATTAAAAGATAGTTATATTAAACCTGGTTATTATTTAGGTTCTCCAATTTGTAATGAAGGTAGTTATAATGATGGTTTCACAGCTTCCATTATCGTTCCAATTTATCAAAATCCTTCAAATTAATTAAAATTTTTAAATAAAACATTATTTTCTTTTCATATCATATAACATTATAATTCTATTAGAAACATAAAATTTAATTGAATTGAATTCGATACGTTTTCTTTGTTTCCATCAAAAAAAATAAAATTTCAAAATTAGTCGTTATTATTATTATTTTATTTTTTTTCAAGCTTTTGAGATATTTTTCACCAACTGACGTTTTTTTTAGTTTCTATTGATTCTATTTAATCTGTGGATTAGTTTTTATATTCTTATACTATTATAATTTTGAAACCCATTGCAAATATATCAAACAAAAAATTGATATAAATAATTCATAATTTTTTTTAAAGCAAAAAAAAAATAATAATAACAACAACATTATATATATAAAACATATACAAAGAATGAATATAATAAAATCGATTGCAATATTAATTATATTAATTATATCAGTTAAATCAATTGATATTGAAAAATATCAACAAGATAAAGAAATGGCATTTCCATCATCATCATCAGAGTTTATACCATCATATGGAAATATACCAATTTATTTTTCAATTTTACCATTTGATAAAGGTAATTATAGTTGTTCCTTTGGTGGTTTTTATGGTTTAGGATTCTTTGGTCAAATTGATCAATGTGTTGTTGATCCACAAAATGAAGAATATAATTATAAAATTTTATTGGAAGCAGATGATTCAATTGAATTTGTTTTATATAATAAAACTGATATAACATGTGAAGGATACATGCCATATACCAATACACGTTATGCAATTAGAGAAGGTGTTTGTCAAAATGTACCAAATTTCATTGGTTTAAAAGATGCACTTTCAGGTCATGGTGATAATGGTTATCATTATCTTTATGATGAAGCTGCATTTGCAACAATATCACCAGATAAGCCATATAAAACTCCAAATTCAGTTATTTTTGGTAGTTACAACCATAGTAATTGTAATGATGGTCAAGATTTCCCAAAATATGCTAAAACAATTTCAGTTGGTATGGAATTTACAACAGCAGAAGGTTCAACATATTATTATTCTTGTCAAGAGTATTCAAATTGGCCACAAATTACAAATTGTGTTGGTACAAAATGTGAAACAACAGTATTAGATTATAATTGCTCACCAGTTGAAGGTACAGATAACGCTTGGCAACAAATTTATTGCCAGTAAACTATATAGTGTTGTCAATTAATAAAGAATAAAATAACTGTATAAACAATCCGTTAAATTTTATTTTACCAATCATAATAGTACTTATTTTATGGAATTATAAATGTGGATTTTATTATTTTAAAGTTGTATATATTCTTGTAGTTCGTATTGTATTATGTCTATATAATTTACAAACATAATAACTTCTTTCTTAAAAATGATTTAGTGATAATTAGATTATTACGAAAATATATATGTACTCCTACTGCAGCAGATAAAGCAACAGCACCAACTACTATTCCAACGATTGCACCAACTGAAAGAACAGATTTACTATCTGTTTTACAATCAATATTTGAAATTAATAAATTAAAGTTTGTTTTTGATCTTGATTCAGCTTTTTTAGCATAACATTCATCCATTTCTTTTTCAATACCAGTATTAGGATCATATGTATTGAATTTGATATTACTAAAACCACTACCAAATAAATTATCATATGATATTAATGTTTTATCAATTAGAGTTGTATTGGATGGTTTGTTTGTAATTAAATTAATGTTAATTCTAATTACCAAAGTTGAATTATTAATTGTTGCATTATTAACAATTGATAATAATGATGAAGAATCATCTTCAATACCATGAATCGTAAATTTAATTACATCACCAATAGAATTAAAGTCACCTCTTACATTCAATTTTGATACACTATTATCAAATATTGTCACATTTGAAGATTTAAATGTTGCATTTAAAGTACCGTTACCTTGAAGTGAACTTGAATCAAATGTTATTACATTTTCAGAATGTACAATTGAATTATTCAATTTTAATAAACCACCCTCAATTTGAATGAATGAAATGAATTCTGTTTCTCTACCAATGTTAATAATACCACTGTTTTTTAATGGTACTTTAATTGTAGTCACATTAGTTTTATTGTTTACTGATACACCAATTATATTAATTGTACCACTATTTATAAACATTTCATCACCATTATTATCAATTGGAATTACATTTGAATCTAAATCAAATAATGCATCGTTTAATAAATTACCACCTTTGTTAATAATGATTTCACCAATTGTTTTTACTTGACCTTTATTATGTAATGTTGTGTTGAGCAATGATAATGTTGATTTCGATTCCATTGTTAATGTACCTTTCATAATTGTAATTCTTGAATTTAGTGCAGTTAAATTTGCTTGTTTACCAACTACCATTTCACCTTCTAAAATTGTAATACTACCATGTTCAAGATAAAATATAGAAACTTGTGCATTATTTAATGATCCTTGAATTGTAAAATTTGTAGTTGTTGAAATTATTGACCCAAAATTAGTAAAATTACCACCAATGGATACAATGGAGTTTACAAAATGATTTTTACTTGAACTTATCCACTCACCAGTAACATTTACATTTGAATTGTCGATAAAACTTTGATTATTTGATGTGTCATAGAAATAACCAATTACTAGAAAATCTGAATTTACAACTTTATACTGAGCAAAATCAACAAATGCAGTTCTATATTTAACCTGAACAAATGACGTATCGACACTAAATAATGAACTACCCATCATTACTAATTGATCATTGATGTGCATCGCTGATTTTTCCATTACAATTTTAGAAAAATTTAGAAAAACAGTTAGCTTTGAAATTGTTATAGTTGAATCAAGTGCTTGTAAATTTGAATGGTCAAATACAACTAAATGTGCATCTAAATTACCAACACTATTGAAATTAAATATCAATGAACTTGTTCCACGAAGTGCAAATATTCTATTTGGGAAAATTGGGTATGGATTATTATCTGTTGAAATTGTGAAAACTGATTGATTCAAAAGGACATTTGAATTATCTAAAGTAGCAAAATCACCATAAATTAAAATATTCGAATATTGAATAAAACCAATAGCATCATTACTGAAAAATAATGATTTGATAGCTGTTAAATTTGAATTAATCAGTTGAAATTGTGAAAAATCATTGAATTCACATTCACCAGTAATAGATATTTCGGAATTTCTAATAACAGCATCAGAAGAATTTCTAAACCTTAAGTTATCAGTAGATAAAGTTGAATTATATAATCTAAAAACAGCATAATCTATTACTCTAAATTCATCATATGTTGTCATATTGGAATTTGAAACGAACAGTACTGGTCTATATTCTCGGTTCAAACCATTAACTAAAAATTGATGATAAATATCAATTTGTGAATGATCAAACATAACAGTACTATCTTGAAATGTACTTTTTATTATATTAATTGAATTTACTAATGTAATATTACTATATGAAAATGAAACTTCAGTATAGTTATTCTTTTTATTTAAAAAAATGAAAAAATGAATATATTAATAATGGTAAAGTTGTAATAATTATAATAAATAATATATATTTATACATACTAATGTTTTAAAGCTATTGAAACAAGTGAAATTTGTATTGGTAACTGTCAAAGATGAACCATAATCAACAGTAAATGAATATAGACCCGATAATAGGAAATTACTATCTAATATAGTCCATGTACTTAACCAAACTGAAGAACCAAGTATATCAGCAGTTGAATTTGATATTATCAATTGAGCATATTCTGATTGAAGAAGGAAACCACTTGTAATACAATCTTGAACTACCCAACCACTATTTTGATATAATGTAAAATAAGCATTTGGGGCATACATATTACCGCCAATTGTTCTTAAAATACCATAATTCATAATTTCGTTCAAGTCAACTCTATAATCTATATTTGTAAATGGATCACCTTTAATTGTAAACCTGAATTCACTAATTGACGAAATAATTAAGAAATCAGATTGTACACCATAATCTGTAGACATCAATACAACATTTGTACCATAACCCATTGAAATATTAAGTGCGACAGCTTTTATATATGAATTTGTTACTGTTGTACTTTGATCATAACCAAGACTTGCATAATCTTGAATTGGTAATTCTCCATCTGATGTCATATTATTTTGAAATACTTTCCAATTTTCAACTTGACTCCAATCACCTTTTTCTGTTGTACTGTGATATACTTTATCTTTTTTTAATCCATTTATTACATTTATTAATAAAATTAAATTTATTATTATTATTATATTACTTTTATTTAACATTTTATTTTATTTTTTGTTATTTTTTTTTTTTCTAATTTACATATTAACTTTTATTACAAAAAAAATAATAGAGAAATAATAATTTTAAAATTTATTGAAGAGAAAAAAAATTAACTTCTTGATATTTTATTATGATGAATTATAAAAAATTATTCAAAAAAAATTGTTTGATTATTGGGTGATACCTATAAAAAACAATAATCTAAAAATACTTATTTTATTCAATGAAATCTGTTATTTAATAATATCTAAAATATTTATCGTTTTTATATTTTGTGGACCACGCAAAAAATAAGTTTTTTTTTTTATTTTGCCTTTGAGTTTCACAAAAAAATAAATTTCAATTTGAAAAAAAGTTTTCGGTGTCACATAAATTTATATGAAAAGGGTGACCTATTATTTTTAAAAATCAATCCTTTTACTACTATTGTTTCATTTTATTATTTCATAGAATCTATTTATAAAAATCTAAAATAAACGAACAACCCTGTTTTTTCAAGAATTTATTTAAATTGAAAGATACATTTAATTAAAAAAGAATAAAAATAAAAAAATGTGTTTTCATTGTTCATTATATTAATGTGTACACATTAAACTATTATTTTTTGTATTATTTTTATTTTTATTTATTTTTTGAACAATATGTGTGATTTATTACAAATATTTTCAAAGTAATTTATAACATTTATATTATTATTTAAACATTTAATATCCAATATGAAATTTGGATATCTATATTTATAAGTTATATAAAATGATTCAATTACATTAGTAATTGAATTTAAATTATCATTTGATAAATTTTCATTATTACTTTCTTGAAATATATGTTTCAATATATATTCAAATCTTAATGGTTGAATTAATGGTTTGATAATTGTAAATGAATTTAAAAATTCAATTTGTTTTGATATATCAATTAAATTACAATTGAATAATTGAATAAATAAATGATTATATGGAAATGTATTATAATATTCTAATATAGATTTGAAATCATTATCATTATACATTAAATGTATTAATGTTGAATCTGCATTATCAAATGCTATTGTAAATATTTTAGAAACAAAATTTGATTGTGACTTTTTATTTTGCGTTTGATTTAACTTTTGATCATCATTAAATTGTACAATTTGTTTTAAATTTTCAAATAAATGATATTCTTTAAAACTTGACATAAATTGAATTATAAAATTTGATAAATCTTCAATTGATATTAAACTTTTATTATCACATAAATATTGAAATATATAAATTCTTCTTATTTCTCTTTCTAAATTAAATTGATTAAAATTTATATTTGTAATTGATGATGATGATGATTTAAATAATGATTCAAAATATTTTAATAAATTACCATTACCATTTTGAATATTAATTATTTCTTTTTTAATTGATAATGAATATAAATCTGAATCATCTTTATAGTTACTATCATTATATTTAATTAATAATTGAATTTTTATTAAACAATCTTTATAAATTGAAATTTGATTATCTGTATAAAGTTGAGGTACATTGGTTGAAATATAAATTGATGATTGAATAAAATCTAATACTTTATTAAATGGTAAATAATCATTGTGTATAGTTGGTGTAGTTTTGGTGGTGGTGATAATTGGTTCAATTGATTTAATATAATTTGAATTTTCAATGAATGAATGAACATTAGCTTGAATATATTGTGAAATCAATCCAGATTCTAATATTATTTTTATTTGATTGAATCGTAATTTCTTTAAATTTTGATAAAAATTAACTTTAAATACACTACCAACCCAAGTTGGGATAATAAAACCCATTTCATTTAATAAATATTCAACCATTTCATCTCTATTTGATGATTCCATTGCCCATTGTAAAAGTTCTTTAATTTTATTTAAATTTAATTTTAAATGACTATGAATATATCCAACTATTATTAAATCACCACCAGATAATGCAGATTTATAATATTTAAGTTTATCTTTTAATTTAATTTGTTCTCTTTCTTTTAATTTATTACCAAGGTATATTTTTAACAGTACTAAACATTTTGTATTTATTAATGTTTCAATTGTATCATAATTATCAATTGAAATTCCAGTTGGTATTTTATCTTTATTTATTTCATAAAACCATGTCAATATTTGATCATATTCAATTACCGTTGAATATTGTTGTTGTTGATGTATTTGAAACTTTCTTAAAAATTTATAAAAAGATTCACCTGTTATATCTTGAAATGGTATACCAATCTTTAATTTATCTTTTAATAATTCAATATTCACTTGTTTACCATTATTTGCAAAATATTTTAAGTTTATATCATTATATTTATATCCTGTTCCATTAATAAAGTCAAATATTATTTTACGTATATATATATTCCCAAAAATACATTTATATAATTTATAGTTGTTATCCATTTTGTTTGTTTGTTTGTGTTGGTTATGATTTTTTTATAAAAAATTTTTATTAATAAAAAATCAAGAAAAAAATAAAAAATATCTAATAAAAAAAAGCAACGTCATTATTAGAAACAAAAAGGTATACATTTTACTTTAATTATCTGAATAATATATGTTGTTTATTAATATTTTTAAAGTAATTTTTAACATTTATATTAAAATTTAAACATTTGATATCATATTTGAAATTTGGATATTGATTTCTATAAACATTATAAAATGATTCAATTACCAATGTAATTGAATTTAAATTATCAATTGATAAATTATTTCTATTAAATATATGTTCTAATATATATTCAAATCTTAATGGTTGAATTAATGGTGTAATTATTGTAAATGTATTTAAAAATTCAATTTGTTTTGATATATCAATTAAATTACAATAGAATAATGGAATTGAATAATGATTATGTGGAAATTTATTATAATGTTCTAATCCAGATTTAAAATATTCATCATTATACATTGAATGTATTAATGTTGAATCTGCATTTTCAAATGCAATTATAAATATTTGTAATACAAATTTTGATTCTGGTTGATTATTTTTAAAATGTATAATTTGTTTTAAATTTTCAAATAAATGATATTCTTTAAAACTTGATATAAATTGAATTATAAATTTTGATAAATCTTCCATTGTAATTCTTTCTTTATTATCACATAAATATTGAAATATATAGATTCTTCTTATTTCTCTTTCTAAATTAAATTGATTAAAATTTACATTTGTAATTGATGATTGTTTAAAAAATATTGATCCAATATATTTTAATAAATTACCATTACCATTTTGAATGTTAATAATTTCATTTTTAATTTCATCATTTTGGCAATTACTATCATTATATTTAACTAATAATTGAATTTTTAATAAATAATCATTATAATTTGAAATTTGATTTTGATAATATTGTTGAGTACAATTTATCGATATATAAATTGATGATTGAATAAAATCCAATACTTTATTAAATGGGGAATAACCAGTATATTTAGTTGGTATAGTTATTGGAATTGATTTAATATAGTTTGTAATTTTAATGAATGAATGAACATTTGATGTAATATAATGGTCAGGTAATCCAGATTCTAATATTCTTTTAACTTGATCGTATCGTAATTTCCTTAAATTATGATAATAATTAATATCAAATACACTACTGAATCCAGTTGGAATTAAATAACCCATTTCATTTAATAAACAATCAACCATTTCATCTCTATTTATAGATACCATTGACCATAATAATGTTTCTTTTAATTTATTAATATTCAATTTAAATACACTATGAACATATTTTACTATTAATATATCACCACCAGTTAATGCAGATTCATAATATTTAATTTTATTTTCTAATTTAATTTGTTTTCTTCTTTTTTCATCTTTAACCATTTCACCAAGATATAATTTTAACAATACTAAACATTTTGTATTTATTAATGTTTTTATTATATCATAATAACCACCAGTTGAAATTATTCCAGTTGGTATATTATCAATATTCATTTGATAAAATCTTGTTAATAATTGATCACATTCCAAAGTTGAATAAAGTTTATGTTTTTGAAACTTTCTTAAAAATTGATTAAAATATTCAGTTGTTATAACATCTTTAAATGGTATACCAATATTTAATTTATCTTTTAATAATTCAAAATTAATTTGTTTACCATTATTTATAAAATATGTAAAATCTATTTCTTTATATCTACACCCAGTTCCTTGAATATATCTAAATATTGTTTTACTTAAATATATATTCCCAAAAATTGATTTATACAATCTGTAATTATTGACACTATTATCCATTTTGTATGTGTTGGATTTGATAAATTTTTTTTTTTTTTTTACAATAAAAATCTAAAACCAAAAAAAAAAATTTTGATTATTTGAAATAAAAAATATCCAAACGGTTGTACAATAATAATAAAATAAACACGAGGTGGAATAGCATCTGAATTTTCAAAAGGTTGTGGTAGTGATAAAAAAAGTAAAAGTACTGTTGGTATACCAGTATTAACTAAGTAGTGTTAAAGATGCAGCAATTTTAGCAACTTTATATACCAGTATTGGTATTTATAATGTTCAAACGCATAAAGATACCATTATTAATCAATGATGTAACAGAATAACTTGAAATGATAAAATTCAATATCAACAAACACAAACATAATATGAACAATTGGAACATCATCATATAATACAATTGCAATTGAACGACAACATGTGCTACCACAAGAACAACTGCAAGAACAATTGAAACATCAATCAAAACAAGAAGAACAAGAAACACAACACCAACAGGCAACTCAAAAAGAAACACAACAAGTTCAAGAGCAATTAAGATCAAGAAATACGACAACAAAAAGAAGCAACAACCACAGCAAAATAGAAATAATATCAATCAAATTAATATCCAATCAACTCTATTTGAAGATACCATTCATATATTTTGCAACTTGTTTATTGTTATTTAAATGATTAATTTATAATGAAAAAAAATAGTAGTTGAAAACAAATTAATAACTAGTTGTTTTGTATTATTTATTTATTTATTTTTTGAATAATATATGTGATTTTTTACAAATATTTACAAAGTAATTTTGAGCAATTATATTATTTTTTAAACATTGGAAATAATCTAATACGAAGTAAGGATATTGATTTCTAAAAACATTATAAAATGATTCAATTACCAATGTAATTGAATTTAAATTATCAATTGATAAATTATTATTATTTTCATTATTATTTCCATTAAATATATGTTCTAATATATATTCAAATGCCAATGGTTCAATTAATGGTTTGATAATTGTAAATGTATTTAAAAATTCAATTTGTTTTGATATATCAATTAAATTACAATTGAATAATGGAATTGAATAATTGTTGAAAGCAATTTTATTATAGTTAAATGTATATGGAAATGTATTATAACATTTAATACCAGATTGAAAATATTCATCATTATACATTAAATGTATTAATGTTGAATCTGCATTATCAAATGCAATTATAAATATTTGTAATATAAATCTTTGTGAATCATAAAATTGTACAATTTGTTTTAAATTTTCAAATAAATGATATTCTTTAAAACTTGATATAAATTGAATTATAAATTTTGATAAATCTTCCATTGTAATTAACTCTTTATTATCACATAAATATTGAAATATATAAATTCTTCTTATTTCTCTTTCTAAATTAAATTGATCAAATTTTACATTTGTAATTGATGATTGTTTTAAAAATATTGATCCAATCTTTTTTAACCAATTACCATTACCATTTTGAATATTAATTATTTCTTTTTTAATTTCATTATTTTGACAATTACTATCATTATATTTAATTAATAATTGAATTTTAATTAAACAATCGTTATAATTTGAAATTTGATTTTGGGTATATATATGATCAATATAAGTTGAAATATAAATTGATGATTGAATAAAATCTAATACTTTATTAAATGGTAAATAATCATTGTGTATAGTTGATGGAGAAGTGATTGGAATTGATTTAATATAATTTGTAATTTCATGAAATGAATAATCATTAGCATTATAGTAATGATAACTTTTTCCAGATTCTAATATTCTTTTTATTTGATCGTATCGTAATTTCTTTAAATTTTCATAATAATATCTTAAATCACGTTTATCATCCAAGTATGATCTAATTGATTTATCTGTAATTGTATAACACATGTCATTAAATAACCAATCAAATATTTCATCTCTATTTGAAGATACTATTGACCATAATAAAAAGTTTTCAATTTCATTAATATCCAAATTAAATATACTATGAATGTACTTGATAATTCTTATATCACCACTTGATAATGATGCTTCATAAAATCTATTTTCTCTATACTTGAAATTATTCCCATCTTTAAGATACAATTTTAATAATACCAAACATTTTGCATCTATTAATATTTTTGATATTTCGTAGTCACAAGTTGGTTCTTTACCCATATATATTGAAAATGGTATACTGTCTATATAAATTTCATAAAATCTTGTCAATAATTGATCACATTCTACTGTTGAATATAGTTTATGTTTTTGTAATTTCATCATAAATTTTTTAAAAATTTCAGTTGTTATAAAATCTTGAAATGATATACCAATCTTTAATTTATCTTTTAATAATTCAATATTAACTTGTTCACCATTATTTACAATAAATTTAATATTTATATCATCATATTTAATTCCAGTTCCTTTAATATAATTGAATATTGTTTTACTTAAATATATATTCCCAAAAATACATTTATATAATTTATAGTTATTATCCATTTCGAAACTGTTTTTTTTTTTAACAATTTGAAAAAAATTAAAAAAAAAAAAAAATAATCTCCAAAATTTCAACCATTTTACACAATAAAAAAAATATCTAGATACTATTGACAATTAATTTTATTTTATTTTATTTTATTTTATTTACCAATACAAAAATCTTTAAATATAATATCTAATAAATCGTCAATATTTACAGAATGAGTAATTTCTGAAATTGATAAAATTGAACTTCTTAATTCTTCAGATGCCAGCACTATATCATGATCACAATAGTATAAATATCTATCCAATGATTCAACACAATCACTTAAATGTTGTTTATATCTTAATCTTGTTAATAATGGTGATTCTTTATCTTTAATTTCGAACCTATATATAATAAATGGTATGGTATATTAGTATTCATCAAACAGTATATATACTAGTTCCCTATTATTTTATATACATACAAATTTGTTAAATTTAATTTTAATAAATTAAATAATTCTTTTATATTTTGATTATTATTACATGATATTTCAATTGACTGAATTGATTTTAAATTATTTGAAGTTTGAATAAAATTTAATAAATTTGATTTAAATTGATTATATTGTTGAACAGAGTTGTTGTCATTATTATTATTATTATTATTGATTAAATCAAATTTATTAAAAATTATAATTGTTTCTGAATCTATAAAGTTTAATAAATTTTTAAATTCTTGATTGGTACCACTACTACTACTACTATTTTGATAATTTGAAATTGTATTTGAATCAAATAAAAATAATTTAATATCAGAATTATTAAATTTATCTCTTGCCATTTCAATACCTTCTTGTTCAATTATATCATTTGTACATGACCTAATACCAGCAGTATCACCAATTATAACTGGGAATCCATCAATATCTAATAAAACTTCAACAATATCTCTAGTTGTTCCAGCAATTGGTGAAACAATTGATGCTTTTCTTTTAGTGAGTATATTAATTAATGAACTTTTACCAGCATTTGGTGGGCCAACAATTGCAATGTGTGCACCATCTCTTAATCTTTCACCTCTTTTACCATCTGATAAATGTTGTTGAATTTTATTACGAATTCCAATTATCCTTTTTTTAGATTGATCAACTATTTCAGGATCCAATTCAGCATCATCACCAAAATCAATAAATGCTTCCATATATGCTGAAGCTCTAATTAAATCTGAACGAAGTGAATAATAAAATTGACTAATTGATCCTTGCATTTGTTGTAATGCAATCTTTTTTTGATGTGTTGTTGATGCATCTAATAAATCTGATAAACCTTCTACTTGTGTTAAATCCATTTTACCATTTTCAAATGCTCTTTTTGTAAATTCACCTTGTTCACTTGGTCTTGTACCTTCAATTGATCCAATTGCATCCATTGTTTCATAAATTACTGCTTTACCACCATGAACATGAAATTCAACAACATCTTCACCTGTAAAACTATTTGGTGACGGAAAATATATATACATTCCTTTATCAACTTGTTCATTTGTTATTGGATGATAAAATGTTGATAATGTTGCCAATCTAGGTTGTGGTAGTTGTTGTTGTGGTATTGATGATTCATCGTTGTTTTGTTTCTTTGTTATTAATTTGTTTAATACATTATTAACTTGTGGTCCTGATACTCTAATGATTGCAACTCCACTCTTTCCTACTCCACTTGATAAATTATATATTGTTTCTTTTAAAATTGGTAATTTTGGTGGTTCATTTAAATAGTTATTTATTATTTTACTACTCGTTGAATAAAATCTTTTTATCATTTTGATAAAAAAAAAAAAAAAAAAATTATAAAATTTAAAAAAAAAAAAAAAAATTATTTTGCTCAGATAAACGTAAATATTGGACACCACCACTGACATCATGTAATATTTTAAAAAAACAAAAAAAAATAGATACAATTATGACCAACAATAAATACCATTATCACAATGTACAAATTATAATCTAATTAATGCGGATTCTTTTAATTAAACTAAACCCCTGCCTAATTCATATGATTATTTGTGTTGGTTGTTTATTTAATAATAAATGAAAAATTAAAATAAAAAAAAGAAAAATAATAATAATAATCTTTTATATAAACAATGAAATTAAACACGATTATTAGCTATAACAATCACAAATTTTTATTGTAATTTTTTGTTTTTTAATAATTAAAAAACAAAAAATTACAATTAATAGTGCCCACAATTATTTTGTAAGTTGCACAGATCGTTATTGAAATTAGTATGTTCAACACACCCCAACCAAAATTTTTTTTTTTTTTAATTTTTTTGGATTTTTTTATTATAGCCAATTTATCTTTATTAAATTTTTTTTTTTCCCATTGTTTATTTGGTAAAAAAAATTACAACAAAAGGGTAAATAAAATAATATTAACAAAATGTTTTTACATAATTTTTTATAATAATTTATATATATTCTTCAGTGCGCTCCTTATTTATTTTTTTGTGATATTAGTAACTGCAACTTCAGTATTATTAACAAATTGTGTTTGTTCAAAGTGTGTAATGAATACCACTATTATATTTTTAAATATACCAAATATTTTTTTTTTTTTTTTGTATAAGAGAACACCCTTTTATATCGTTAATAATTATTTACAAATTAAAAAAAAAAAAAAAAATTGTTCAATCTTGTATCTTATGAGACTCAATAAACATACCCAAATTTTTCTATCAAAACTTCAAAATATGTCATAAAAAATAAAATTTAATTTCAATTAAATTTCGAAAAAAAATAAATTAAATTTTAAAAACCCCTCAATATCTGTTAATTTTTTTAAAAAAATCCGATATAAATAGAGAATTTTTTAGAAAACTTCATTTCAAATATAAATACAAATAACAATAACAAATAATTATTATAAATATTAATTTATTATATAAACAATTATCACAAAAACACTTATTATACATATTTTTTTTAAAAAAACACACACACAAATTTTCAAATTAGTAAGTTCATTCACTATTTTTTTTTTTTTTATAAATTTAAAATTTTTTTTTTTTTCATACACTCTTCACACACACACACACACACATACAATAGTCACTCGTTCTCATTAAAATAATATATTAATATTTTTTTTTTTTTTTTTTTTAATAATAAATAATTTATTTTAATTTTTAAATAATTTTTTAAATTTTTTTTGTTTTAGGACCACGTCACTGATGTGTGGGGTTTGGGCAAACGTTGCGTTTTTAAATATTT